>VKOC01026506.1:0-22565 GCA_009364415.1 Spea multiplicata
TATATATATATACCTCCAGAAATGCATTTTAACTCCCCAAAATGCCACTCAGCCCCATGATATGCCTTTAAACTCCCTATATGCCAGAGTGGCATATAGGGGTATAAGGCATATCATGGGGCAGAGGGGCATATAGGGTGTTAAAAGGCACATCATGGGGCAGAGTGGCAAATAGGGGGGTATAAAGCATTTCTGGGGGCAGATGTGCATAACTGGGGGGGGCAGGTTGGCAAATAAAAGGAAATTAAAAATATATTTTTCTCAATCATAGCTTTTATTAAATATGAAAAAATAGTTTACATGAATTAATATTTACTAGTAAAACTTTTTTGATTTTGGGGGGTCGTCTTATAATCAAAGTCGTCTTATAATCGAGCAAATACGGTGTATGTATTATATATATATATATATATATTTATTTTATTATTTTTTTTTGGGGGGGCCATTGAAGCAAAAGTAGAATAGAGAGATATAAATTCTTGGACATAAATAATTACATGTCATAACTGTGTATAACTGTGTAGAAGGAATTTGGTCCTTGCTAGTAGAAAAGGTAAAAACATGAAGAAAATAGTGGGAAAAGCAGTTCCCAGTCCCAAAAGACCAAAGTAAATGTATTTGATTGGTGTAAGATCACTAACAACCTTGGATATGGAGAGTGAAAAAAAAAGTATTTAATACCGATAAAAATATACAATATATTAAAAAGATGAACAAATAAAACATAAGAATGTGTATTTGTAACAATTCATCAATTTCAAGTTTGTATAAGAAACTCATTCTTATCAGTATTAAATATCATAATTGTGTTATGTAGGTTGTCAGAAAAGAAAAATAGATAAGTATGTTTTTTTTAAAAAAAAATGATCAGATAGCATGTTGCTAATTGTTTATGGTCTGATTAGTTTTATCTTTTCAGTTTTTGCAATAATTTCATTTCTCAAAGTTCAATTTAAACATTTGTAATAAAGTGTTGCGCTTACAATTGTGAAAATAATAATAAATTACTTATTATATCAATATAAAGTGCAATATAATAAAAAACAATACTTATATTAATTTCCAGTTTCCATTCGTTGTGTCAAAGTCGTGTGTCAATATATGGAAACATAAAAGAAACAAAAAATCATAGTGCTTTCCGCAAATATATGTGAATCCAAGTGTATCCTCTATATAGTGTTACACTCACATGGAGATGAGCAATAAGTTTGCTCTGACTTGTTGAGGTGTATAGCGGGTGGGTATCGGCTTCGTTTCCGCCTAACAAGTTGCTTCGTAATGCCCTCTTCGACTATTTGTGTCGTCCACACAGCAGAGACACGGGTTAAGCCAATATAAGAACAGAAAGGCAGGGAGGTGAAGTATAAATGTATATTTAATATTTAAAAAGAATGCAGCATGCTTACATTTAAAAAACAATCTGTAGCTCGTCCTTTCCAAGGCGAACGACTTGCAGATTTTGCACAATGACGATAGTCCAACACGCAAACGCGTTTTACCCGATAGGGCTTCTTCAGTGACGTCAGCATGCTGTAGACAACAGGCACAAGCTAAGAATAGAGCAGATTTACTAGGACCAATAAGACCACAACATACTCCTCTATGACACCACAGGTACACAGTATTGTTCAGACATATTGGTACATGCTTCAGAATGAGAAAAAGATTGGCCATCAATTTCGAAAAACCACCATTGATGTCCATCAAAAGGTAAAAAACCGTAAAAGAAATTCTGACTGCCCCTAGCAAACCTATACTGAAAACCAATTGGTTGACTATTATGAATGGAATGTATACCACAACATTTTTACACAACTAGTGAAAGGGAAAAAGTTTAATATCAACACTTTTATTAATTATCAGAATGAAGTTGTAATGACATCAAGTGTCTAATGCTACATTGGTGAAGTAACACCAACACTCACTGTTCATATTAGAGAGCACAACAGTGCTATATGGACCACCATCAATTCTCTAATTGCTAGACATTTAAATGAAAGAGGACTGTGTCATTGAGAAAGTGGGTGCCTGTTCAACCAGATATACACTAATAGATTATGATTTATGTATTTAATATGTATATATACATACAACCTCAGATGAACAACAACACATGACATATTACACTGTGTCATGATTCATTCAACAAAAATAAAGCCAAAATGGAGAGGCCATGTGTGAAAAACTAAGTATACCCTTACTGCTTCATAAATGATAAACATTGCTGCCAATCTATCTGGGAAGGGTTATAAGACAAGCCAAACAATTTAAAGTCCATCATTTTACAATTAGAAAGATTATTCAAAAGTGGAAACCGTTCAAGTCAATTGCCAATCTTCTGAGGAAAGGACGTCCCAGCAAATTCACCTCAAGATCAGACCGTGCAATGTTCAGAGAAATTGCAAAAAACCCAATAGTTACCTCTCAGATTCAACAGGCCTCAGTAAGCATATTAAATTTTAAGTTAATGGCAGTACAATTAGAAAAAAAGACTGAACAAATTCTCTCTGAAAACAACATGTAGCACAGCTTAGGTTTGCAAAGTTGCATATGAACAAACCACAAGACTTCTAGAACAATGTCCTTTGGGCAGACAAGACCAAAGTGGAGATGTCTGGCCATAATAAACAGTGTCACATTTGGTGAAAACCAAACACAGATTGTTTTACAGCCAGAGGAATCTGGGAACCTTGCAGTGAATGAGTCAGTCATGAACTCCTCTGTGTACCAGAGTATTCTAGAGTCAAATGTGCTGTGCATATACAAATGTCTGCAAACCTCAAGCAACGTTGTAAAGAAGAGCAGGCCAAAATTCCTCAACAGTCATATTTCAAGTTATTGCTGCTAAATGTGGTTCTACAAGCTATTGAATCATAAGGTGTACATAGTTTTTCAGACATGAGTTCTCCATTTTCACTTTATTTATGTTTATTTATCAATATTGCGGTATGCCGTAATGTCAAACATTGTATGCTATTGAGTCACATTTTCACAATTTCCTTATATACTGATCGGTTTGTTTCAAAACTTTATTTTATACAACATAGTTTGGTACATATACAGTGTGAAGCATATTATGGAACGTGATGTCATGATGGCGGCCATCATGAAAACAGTGCACACCGTAAACAGGTATAAGTAATACTTGCTTTTTATTGCATTATATCTACCTGAGGAAGTGCAAGAGGCTGTCTGCCACCACAGGGAAGGCTGGTAAGTAGAGATCTTTTGATTTTCCAAGGAAGCCCCTCTGGCTGACCTGTAGAGTGGGTGCCCTGGTCACGTTCCTATCAGGTGTTGTTACTAGGCTTGACATCCCCCCCAAAAAACAATTGGCCATAGTTGTAGGTTGCAAGGGTGAAGCCACAAAAGGCACAGAGACACTCTATGTTGCATGATCCTACAAGATTGAACTTAAGGCTTAATCTTAAACGGAGCACCACAACTCTCTTAAGTGGAGCACCACAACTCTCTTAAGTGGAGCACCACAACGCTCATCATTATATAGTGAGCCACACACAGACTACAGTACAGCATAACTCATATTATTATATTGTGATCCAGACACAACGGGGGAGCAACATGACTCCTATCATCATATAGCAAGCCAGACACAGTTTGTGGGACAAGCATAACTTCCAACTGTATTTACTGAGCCAGACATTGGTGGTGCTACAGCATTACTTTCATCACTTTATACTAACAACACAAGAAAATCAAACACACACCACTGGTGTAAATAAAGAAATACTTCCCCTAATTAGGCAGCAGCACCCAAATAAGTGTTCCTCCAACACTTAATTATCTATACAACTCTTCCAAATGAGGCACACATCCACATAGGGAAAAAGAGATATTTGACAAAAAAATTGTGTAACTCTGTATGCAAATAGGGGCTTAGCAGTTTTGCTGGTAAGTAATGCACTCACAGTTCCAAGGACATAACTGAGCTCATCACAAAATATTCTTTCATTCTTCATAGCTAAAAGATATAAATGGCAGCAACGCCACAGTATCACTTGGTTAAGTGGATAAGGTAAAGTATTGCACTTACACCAGATGAAATGTACAAAAGCATGTATGAAGTAATCAGCATAAAACCAGCATAAAAAGTCCACCATTCAGCAGCAAAAGCTTCCCAATATATCTCTCTCTTTCACCGTACAACTGGTTTCCTCAGGAGATGAATCAGGATTTTCTTTTGCATCTTGTCTGAACATATATTGTAGACCACCTTCCTTATAGCGCAACAAAACCACTCTGGACATTGATAGTGGTCTTCTCCCATCATCATTTTTGTTTGCATTTTGTTTCTTTTTCACTTTGACTGTTTTCTCCGACCCCATAAAATATTCCCCTTTCTTGTGTGTCATTCTATTTTTTCCTTTTTCTTCTTCTTCTTGTTGTCTACTTCTTTGTTTTCACTTTTATTTTAACTTACCTCTGTCATCTCTTAACCTTTGCTCTCTCGTCTCCCCTTGTCTTTTTCTTTATTCATAACTCACTTCCTCATACCTACCATACATTACTTCCATCGCACCTATCACAACTCACACCCATCAAGCCTTAGTTGGCTCTCCTGGGATCCATCTAACTGATATAATTCATGGATAAACAGGGCCTCAACTAAGGTTAAATAGTTTATATTACTGAAAGGCCTAAAGGCTAAACTGTGCCTTTATGCTTATTAATCCTTTCAGTGTCAAAATCAGCCCAGAATGCATTTGAGGAGTTAGCAATCGTTTATTTGTGTCATTGGTGCTGAATTGCCTACAATTTTATTATCATATATTTCTGCAAGTCTAAATGTTGGACATAAGACTCATGTCATGTACAAAACAATTAATATATAAACCCACACTACATATTGTGAAGTGCCCAACTGTATTTAATCATAAAATATATGATATACTATTTTTTTCTGAATAAAATGCCTCTGGTAAAATTGAATCAAAATAATACAGAGATGCAGGTTATCAATTGCTTTACACATACTATTAGCTGAAAGTGATTTATTGTCATAAGTAATTTATCTTTTGTCCTCCAACTAATTTCTGATATATTCTCCTGGTGGTATCACATCATTGGCACTCTGACATTGGTTTCGGTATAGAAGACTATAATAAAAATCACATATCCTTTCCTTGAGTTAAATAACTTTGTAATAATTTTATCTACAAATAATTCAAGACAGAACTACAACTTACTTAAAGGTTCTGCCAACGTTATTCTTTTAGAAGTGGTATCATGCTGTTGGGAATTTTGGAAACTAGAAAAATAACAGAAGCACTAGCTTCGGAAATGATGAATGTCTTTTTGCTGAAAGCTGTACAGAATGTCCTTGAGTTTAATCAAAACTATTTGTTTTTAGTCAGCTTTGCAGTTGTCTCTTTTACTCTTGTCCACTGATAGCTTGACATTAATGACATCATAAATCAAATGAAGTGGCGGATTGGGCTTGGTCACATTTCAAGTGTTTGTTGAGATGTCTTGGTCTATCAGAGAGGCTTGCATGAGAATGGATATAATTCTGGCCCTCATACTCGTTTGATAGTTAAAATGAGTAAAAAAAAGAGAGAGATACTTATTAAACTGATGAGATTTTATTCCTGTTAGATTTTCCCTATTCGTTCTTTATTTTACTGCAAGAGTTGACATTTATTTTACCTATGCCTTATACATCAGCAGTTTTTTAAGTGTTTACAAAGAAGTAAAATTATCCAACTGAGAAACCACCATTTTGTCCGTCTAGTTTATAATGTTCACTGAAGCAAGATCTGTTTTAAACTTTGTTATATAAAACAAGTAGAAGTCACTTAGGGAGAATTACAGTAACGCCACATGTTGTTTTTTCTCAAAATAAATATAGGTTTAATGTATTAAACTAGTGTATATATTTCACAATCCCAAAAAGTGCTATGGTTGATAAGGTTGCATAAAACTGAAAATGCCAATTATATATAATATTCTATATTAATTATTTATAATTTCATGTCGATTCTATTAGTTTGAAAACTGCATCTAAAATGCTCACCTACCCTTGTCTATACAATGCAGGTTTCCCCGCAAGCTTTAGCTCAAGTTAAAATCAGGTAAAAACCCAAGATTCCAGTTCTCCTTACCTTCTTAGGAGATGCTTAAAGAACCGTGATCTTTATTATTGTAAAGTGTTTTCAAATTGATGTAAAATAGTAAATTGATAAACAGGTGCATCTCTGTTTTATGCAGAATTATTTTTTCACTTGCATTAAAGAGTTAAAATAATGTAGGGCAATAGTTATGGAGGGGCATACTGAGATCACCCAAGGCCCCGACAACAAACGGCCATTTGCACCTAGTGGAGATGCACCACCCTTAGCCACACCCTATCTTGACCATGCCTCTTCCTGGTTAAACCCCTATTTTGTGATTATATCCCCACATATCTATTTTTTCAGTATTTATAGTAATAAAAAATGTATCTTTTAAACAGTGTAACAAAATGTATTTGTAGTTTTTACACATCACAAAAACATAATTCTTATTAAATATATATATATATATATTAAATAAGGACAGTAATTAAAAAATACAACAATATTTCACAAGTAATCTTAAATACACAAATAAATACAGAAACATAATCTGCAAAATCTAAAAGAAAATATATTTAATATCACTGTAAACGAGAACTAAAACTAGGAAGTACAAAGGCTTATTGATAGCATATTAAGATTTTGACACAAAATGCACACCATACAGTCTTGGGTGAAAAGATGGGTCCTCAATAGGGTGGTGGCAGCTAAGGGGAGTGATGGGTCCTCAAGTACAGAAGACTTGGGGAAGACTGTCTTATCAGCCGCTGCAGAACCACTTAATAAAATTAACCTGGTGGAGTGGAGAAGTAGTGCTGGGGCTTCTCCTCTGCCCAGGTGGAAACTCATTTAAATAATAAAAATCAGCTCAGCACAGGAGCGAGCAGTGCAGGGGTGCAGCTAGCGTATTTGGCACCCAGGCAGATCCTATTACAATTAAAAATATATTTAATAAATTAACTATGTTTAAATAAATAACATTTTTGTGAACAGATAATACTGTTTTCTATAATAATAATAAAACCCCAAAAACTCAGGTCCAAAGTGATCAGTGTTTTCTGCAAAGGTAAATGGATTTACATCCTCTGCCTCGGGGCCTTCATTTCTGCAAATTGATCAATTACTTCAACAAAGCTCAAAGCTATATTCATGTTCACTATACACTGAGTAAGACATTGACTGTGGTACAGCATGACTCCTTTAACTATATACCGTATTTGCTTGATTATAAGACGACCCCCCCCCAAAATTTTAATATTAATATAGGAAAAAGGAAAAAGCCTGAATATAAGACTACCCTATAGGAAAAAACGTTTTACTAATAAATATTAATTCACATGTAAACTATTTTTCATATTTAATAAAAACTATGATTAAGAAAAATGATTTATTTGTTTTCATTTCCTTTTATTTGCCAACCTGCCCCCCAGTTATGCACATCTGCCGCCAGGCTTGCCGCTCTGCCCCCAGATATGCCTTATACCCCCTAAATGCCACTCTGTCTACAGAAATGCCTTTTAACCCCCTATATGCCACTCTGTCTATAGTAATGCCTTTTAACCCCCTAAATGCCACTCAGCCTACAGTAATGCCTTTTAATCCCCTATATGCCACTCTGCGCCCCCTCCCCCGACTTACCAATGCTTCCACAGACTTGTCCCCCGTACTTCAGACTCCCTGGTGTCTACTGGGGCAGCCGGTGGATGTTTGCACGCTGCATGTAGACAACCTCTGCTGCCCATTAGTTCTGCCAGGGCTTCTATGACTGAGCACTGGAGGTTATTTGCACAACAGCACTTCCGCTGGGGCTTTTACGATGGCGCACCGGAAGGTCATGGCGTTCCATCATAGAAGTCCCAGAGGAAGTGCCTGCAGCAGCGGAGGTTACCAGAGAGGATGATCCGGGTCCCCTGCAGTGCTGCAGGGGACCTCTCTATTTGAGGTCTGATTAGAAGACGACCTTGAATATAAGATGAGGGGTATTTTTCAGAGCATTTGCTCTCAACAAAACATTGTCTTATAATCGAGCAAATACGGCAATGAGCAAGACATTGACAGTTGTACAGCATAACTCCCATCCATATGTACAGAGCCAGACATCAACGGTGGTACACCATAACTCCCATCACTTTATACAGAGCAAGGCACTGATGGCAGTACACCTTAGCTCCTATCACCTTATAATATATACCATAACAACATCACACTCTCACTCACACATTTACTAATGCTTTCTCACACTCTCACAATGTCTTGTCCTTAAATGAATAACTGCAGTATGCGTGATGAAGGTCCAATCTCAGTGGGCTTGTGAAACAAGGACAGCTTGGTTGGCTTTGGATAATGCATAGATACCTGTTTGAAATTTTGAGAGTCACCTGATAGTTGTGTATTATGCAGGGTTAATTTAGTTTTTACCCCTTATAAGGCATAGGGAAGTCAGTGAAACCAAGCTCCTGACTACTGCTACTTTTGTCAAAAAGCCCCAAATGATAAATCCGAAAGTTGGGAAAGATACACTGGACTGCTGAAAAATTGGACTTCTGCTGACACAGAAATCTAGACTGTTGAACCAGAAGACCAAAAAACAAAATCTAAATAAGTCTTTTATCAAACATTGTCCCAAAAAAAGCCACACTTGAAACAAAAGGCAATCAATTTTTCCATGGATTAGCATTATCAATAAATAAGTGAAATTATATTGTCATTGGATTCACTTGTTTATGGTAATCATACCCCTAAGCACATTTTTTGATCTTGATGGAGGGTGAGTGTGATGAAGGACTGTCTCTAGTTATCTTGCCCACCTACTGGGTCATTAGTACAAGGTAAACAGAAGGGTACAATAACTGTAGAACTTTAACTGTACAACTGAGTGGTATTATTCATATGTTATGGAATTATTTCTTCCCTATGACTCCATGCTACATTAGGTACTTGTGTTCCGTGTTCAGATGTTGTAATACAGTACCATGCGTAAGTAGTCAATGTATATAGTGACAAAGAGCAACAACAGAAGTCCCTGTCTGTTTCAGTATCAATCTCTTTGGTAGCCAATTAGACTACCTGTTTAGGTTGAGTAGATAAAAAACAGCTGGACTCTTAGCCAGGCCACAGCCGGTCACCTGACAACCTATACAGCCTTTCAAGTGTTTTAATTTTCTATAGCACATGTTGCGTATCTCCTTTATGTATGTTAATATTGACATTCTTCTTACTATTTCATCAATAAATAGTTATTCCAAACAATGATTTCACCAGAAGTTAAATTACTATGTAGAAAATGCACCATAAAAAGTCTTGCTATAGCAGAACAGACCACTTATTTTGAAAGGAGCAGAATGTGCCTATAGAAACCTTGGCATATTCGCCACAGTGAATATTGTAATAATTATTAATAATCCTTATTGATAATAATTTTATGTGATCATTAAACAGAAAAAATCCATTACAATGATACACTGGACAGACGTACCCTCTACCCAATAAAAAAGTAATAGTGGATTAACCCTATATATGAAGAGCTGACAGTATATTTAGAGTTGTATTCCTGCACATTGTAAGAATTGCAGAATGCAAAATTCTGCAAACCTTATATCAAAATATATAACTTAGCATACCCTTTTGGAGAAAATCTGATGCGTAGTATAGAAAAAAGATAGTATTATTATTTTTTTATATAACTATTTACAATATTTAAGCAAAATAAAATAATTTCCAAAGAGTGGTTTGTGTTCCTTACGATAGTATTTTTCATAAAAGCAAGAGACCCCGCTGGCATATGTAATTTAATGTGCACCCAGTCTCCCTTAATCTAATCATGTTGCTACATCCCTTCTTTTATATTCCAATTGGATTGCATGTGCTAAAGCTATCACAATTTTCAGGATGAAATGAATGCTTATATTAATCCTGCGATTTCCATTTAAAACACAACATCGATTTGATTAATAGGGTTTGATTCAGAATAATTATATGGCAAGTGTGTACGGTATAGGAAAACCCACAGCTGTGACCAACAGCAGAAAGCCTTCTGGGAGAAGAGGTCAAAAGGAAACAATGGCCATGACTGAGGTGATGAATTCTTTGCCTTTTTTCTTATGCAATTAATGAGCAAGACTTCTATTAATTTGACACCCCTAGAGTCTTGACTGGTCATATGTGTCAGGGTCAAGGGTCATAGGGCTACAGTGTAGGTCAGCATTGTAGCTTTTTGAATCTAAAATGGTAAAAAACAATCAAATGAAATTGCACAACACACATGTGGTATTGAGCAAAAATGCTTCAATCTCTTCAATGTTAGCCTTTCTCTCTTAGTATAATACAAATGTTCCTGGTGTATTTAATTCACAGTAATCAATCTAAGTTGCTGTGGCTGAACATCCAATAAAAGAAAATCAATGTGGTCTCTACAAGAGAAAACAAACAATGCTAGCTTTTACTAAGGAGATTATAGGTTAACATTTATTCAGTGCATTGTAATGTAATGTCAAGTGCTATGAAATCAACCCCACAATCCATTACCACCAGTTATAGGCTCTGTGCTGATATCATGCAAATTGACTTTCCATAGAACTTATTAAATCATTTCTGTGTTCTAGAAACTGAACATATTCTACAAATGCTCAACTTTAATACACTATTTTATATTCAACACCAAGAGAAGCTGGAGGGATTTTCCTTCAAAGTACACAAATGAAATTCACATAATTTGAAGTGAACAATAAATGAAAGTATTATTATTTTTTTAAAAAAAATAAAATAAATACTCACCTAATTTATACCTCCATCTTAAATCCACTTTAAAGCAACTAATATATATACATATACACTCACTGGCCACATTATTAGGTACACCTGTTCAATTAATTAACAACAATAGCTAATCACATGGCAGCAACTCAATGCATTTAGACATGTAGATGTAGTCAAGACATCTTGCTAATGTTCAAAGCAAGCATCAGAACGGAGAAGAAATGGGATTTAAGTGACTTTGACTGTGGCATGGTAGTTGTGCCAGACAATCTGGTCTGAGTATTTCAGAAACTGCTGATCTACTGGGATTATCACGCACAATCATCTCTAGGGTTTACAGAGAATGGTCTGACAAAGGGAAACTATCCAGTGAGCGGCAGTTGTGTGGATGAAAATGCCTTGTTGATGTCAGCAGTCAGAGAAAAATGGGCAGACCAGTTCGAGATGACAGAAAGGCAACAGTAACTCAAATAACCACTCGTACAATCAAGGGATGCAGAATACCATCTCTGAATGCACAAAACGTGGAACCTTGAAGAAGATGGGCTGCAGCAGCAAAAGAACACACCGGGTGCCACTCCTGTCAACTAAGAACAGGAAACTGAGGCTACAATTCCCACAGGCTCACCAAAATTGGACAATGGAAGACCGGAAGTATGTTGCCCGGTCTGATGAGTCTCGATTCCAACTTCGACATTCACATAGCAGGGTCAGACTTTGGTGTAAACAACATGGAAGCATGGATCCATCCTGCCTCGTATCAACGGTCCAGGCTGGTGATAGTGGTGTAATGGTGTGTGGAACATTTTCTTGGCACACTTTGGGCCCCTTACTACCAATTGATCATCGTTTACACGTGACAGCCTACCTGAGTATTGTTGCTGACCATGTTCATCCCTTTATAATCAGTGTACCCATCTTCTGATGGCTACTAACAGCAGGTCACCATGTCACAAAGCTCACATTTTCTCAATCTGCTTTCTTGAGCATAACAATGAGTTTACTGTACTCTAATGGCCTCCACAGTCACCAGATCTCAACCCAATAGAGCCCCTTTGTGATGTGGTGGAACGGGAGATTCGCATGATGGATGTGCAGCCAACAAATCTGCAGTAACTGTGTGATGCCATCATGTGCGCAAATTCCATAGCTGAAGAGTTCCAAACTTCCATTGGCATTAATATCAGCACAAAACTGTGCAGTGGGAGCTTCATGGAATGGGTTTCCATGGCCGAGCAGCTGCATGTAAGCCTCACATCGCCAAGTACAATGCCAAGCGTTGGATCGAGTGGAATAAAGCACTTCACCACTGGACTCTGGATCTGTGGAAACGTGTTCTGTAGAGAGACAAATCACACTTCTCTGTTTGGCATTCAGATAGGTGAGTCTGGGTTTGGTGGAAGCCAGAAGAATGTTACCTGAACACTATATTTACTATACAGCTAAATATCTTGGAATATTTTTTTCTAAAATCTTTATTTCATTGAATCTACTTGCTTTTGCACAATTTAAACTAAGACACTTATACAGTATTTACACATGTGATCAAAATATATATTGACAGATAAGAGAGGAGATGAAACTTTGAAAAGCATTGGAAAAGTAATTAAAAATTAGACTCATGACTGGAACCTTTTAATGTATCCAAATCTCAGTCATCTCTTCTGTTTCATAAACCATGGCAAGTTATAATTAAGTAATGTAAAAAAGCACCTTACTGTTAAAAATAGAATTTTAAGTGATTTTATTTTTCTGCAAAATACAATAAACATATTAAAAACATTAAGGTTTAAACCAGCATGGAAGATTGTATATCTGCCCCCATTGCCAGCAGGAGGCTCTGTGGTCCTGTGGATCCCTCTCTCCCAATACTCCCAGTAATTCTAAACTTCTTCCCTCTCACCTGTGGCCAATAATGTAATTTGTGGCATTAAAATACCTGATCCAAGCCTCCAGTACTGAAGCATTTTATCTTGGGCTGGATTTGTGTTTTTCCTGTACAATTTTAATTCTCTGGTTTTGCCTCCTAGCCTTAGACTTTGATTCTGTTCCTGTTTTGCTATGTTGGTAGCTTTGTTTGGATTTTCTGCTACCCATTTTGACCCAGCTTGGTTGCATGGTTTGGATGTTACGGGTGTTCTTGCATCTGTCCCACTACCAAAAGCAAAAGGAGTTCTGATAGGAATGGCAATGACATTAAGAACCCTGATTTTTTCAAAAGAGTCACAAACTCCAGTTATCTATAGGATCAACCTAACAAAACTTGAGATTGAGGGCCATTACTTGTGAGTTTGCAGAAGCTTGCAAAATCACATATGCCAATTTATATAAAAACATCAAAAACCCTTGCATGTACGAGATGTGAGTGTATGTGAGTATAGTCAACTTGAAAAAATTAACTAATTTCTGAGATGCCTATGACGCCCGTAGAGTTTGAGAGGTGACTTGCGAGTTCCTTCAACACCCCCATTAGATATAGCTAAAAAATAAAAACAGTAAATTAAAAATTAGAGGATTAATCTGGTACCCTTCTATTAACCAAGGATGGTACCAGATTAGTGAATCTGCAAGTTGTTTTCCAATCCTTAGCATGTGAGGGCCTGAGGGCATGTAGTCAAGTCTGATGAGTCAAATGAACCGCTCGACTTATTAGTGAAGAGAGCAGTAGGAAATTAAAAAGCATTTGATAATAACCTTAAGTCTTTTAAGATGAGAGGTACAACTATTATTCTTCTTTCTTCCCTGAAATAATTTTAAAGAAATATGTGAAAAGGTCATGTAGTTATATACAAAGCTCTTGTAGGGTTGAACTTAATTTGTTATCTGGAATAGGCTGATACTCTATATTTAACAAAGTAATTCTTCAAACAGAGTGAGTGCACAAGCCCGGCTCCACGTGACAGAAAATATGTGTACATGTATAGGTACATATACAAGGAAGGGGGGCAGAAGGCCACTTGGCTTTACTTGTCCCCTGGGTCAAAAGGGGCCATTTTCCCCCTGATTGTTAATGATATGATTTTAGATATATAAAGCCAGTTAGAGGTGTCAATATCCAGGCTTGAGAAGTGCTTATGTCTGAGCGTGAATCATTATTGTAGCAGGAAGAAAAAAAAACCCATTGTATAAGACACACATGTAGTATTGATTTGGTTTCTCAGAAGCCTGTTTTTAGGATGCAGAGTGCAGTAAAACATGCACAGACATCAGTTCCCCTGGTTCTGTCATTTGTTTCTTGTACATCTCTGTGAAGTAGTCTGCACGTTTAACAAAAGGGCTCTTTTTTGTTAAAGGCAAACAGGGTTTTATTCCAGGCTCTGGGGGGAATCGGTATGCAGATACGGTGACCTTTATTCCTCAGACTAGATCTTACATTGAAATTGCCATTAAAGTGCATTTCCCCCAGAGACCTGCAGTCAATGTGTCTGTTTTCTACATAAAGTAAAAAAAAATAGCAACACTTTTTCTTCCTGATGTGTAGTTATTTCTTTGATTACAACAACAGAAACAATTTGTCACTAATTTAAATAGTATTGCTGTAATTAAATGGAAAAAAAAATAATTAAAATGTGTAAGGTTGCAAGAGAAATAATTTAACATAGCAGATTGGCAGCTCCCAGTTGCTGAAAGCTAACTGCTGCCAATTGATACTAATATACCTCCTGGGTGTATTAGCACAAAAAAAGTTGCAGATTTATCTGATTTTTTTTCAACATGTCACAGAAAACTATAAACATTATTTGGATTCTAATAAATTAAATGTAGAGTACTTTTCTTAGTAAATTTTATTACCAATACAGTAAAACAGCAAGTGTGACTAATTACATGTGTTTGGCATATGTAATGGGGTTTCTAATAAATAAGAGTATACATTATAGTAAAAATATAGTATAGAGAGATAAACAAATTACTTGTGGCTCATATCTTTATATATCCAAGCTGACTTCCCTTTCTTTGAATTCAGATGTAAATTCTGAGCATTTTAATTGAATTCTCACCCTGGCATTGATCTACAGCTGGGGATTAATACCTTGCAAATTTATTACTTCAAGATTATATCTAGCATGTGGTCTGTAGAATGGCCATCACCGTCAAGTCAAATCTAGGTCTTGAACCTGCAACCAACAATGTGGCCCTTTGGCGTCTTAATTCATAAGGCTCCTGTTTCACGTGCAATATTATACCATCTTCACCAACTGTGGAATGTTACTGAGCTATGAGTACTGAGGTTCTGACTTGTCTCAGTTAAAGTACCTGTTAGCTTGTTACTGACCCTTGGCTTCAATTTGTTTGCATTGTTGTTTTTTAATAAAAAAGCCTAACCTGGTCTACACTGTATGAACAAAAGTATGTGGACACCAGACCATCACATCTCTTTGAGCTTGTTGGACATTCAATTAAATGGAGTTGGCCTTTTTTACCGCTATAACAACCTCTGCACTTCCACAAGATTTAGAATGTGTCTGTGGCTATTGTGTCTGTGCCTATTACTAGGGCTTTTTAACATTTTCTTATATTTAGATTTTTTTGTTTTGTTATAATTTGTTATCAGTTGTTGTGCTATATGGATAGAGAACCCTTTAGGAATCTCACGTGCATCTTTTGTATGCGAGTGATAGCATAATATCATATCATCACTGAGATCACTTTATTATTTGTTTTAATGTATTTTATTTTTCATTTTTATTTATATTTCAATAAAAAATAGCACCTTTTACTTTTCACCTTTGTGTGAAGAAGAAGAAATGTTGTTTCTTACTCTCTTCCCTCCGATCTCCCCTACACTGATCACACTGGGATCTGGGATCAGCAAGCAGGGCTCCATATACATGCATTGTTGACAGTCATGCATGTGATCAGCCAGCATGGGGAGCAATTGGAAAGGGGTCTTCTGTCCTCCAGTGACCTTCTGGTGGGAGTTTGCAGTGATGTGATGCCCGATCACACAATCGAGCATTCCTTACATAACTGGGCACTAGCACCAACTGCCAGTACACAGGATTTATGCTGGTTTATGCTGACAGGGAGTAGTCTAGGCTGTCAGCCCAATCTTCCATGCAGAGACAGAGACATATCCCTGTTGCTGTGGAAAAAGAAGGATGTACAAGTACATTCTAAAAGTAATCTTTACACACATACTTTTTGTGTACATACCTGTATGTATCTATAGGATAATGAAGGGGTTAAATATATTTGGCTGCTGTAGCATTAACATTGCCCTTCACTGGAGCCTAGTCCAAACCCTGAAAAACAGCCCCAGACCATTATCCCTCTAAACCCAACTTTACAGTAAGTACTATGCATTCCAGTAGGTAGCATTCTCCTGCCATCTGCTAAATCCAAATTCATGCATCAAAGTTCCAGATAATGAAGTATGATCAATGACGCCAGAGAACACTTTTCCACTGTTCCAAAGTCCAGTGGTGGTGTGCTTTGTGATCTTATGCTTGTGTGAAGCTGCTCAGCCATGGAAACCCATTTCATGAACCTACACACACTTGTGCTTATGCATCCTCAGTTGTTTTGAATGAGCCATATAGATTTGCATGTGTCAAATCAAGTTTTGGCAGCAGTCTTCTGCCATAATAATGCTTTCCTGGTCACTCAATCTAACTTTTATAGTCCCATTACATCTGCTACAAAACCTGCTAAATTTATATTTACACTAATGTGGAAAGATGAATGGGAATGTCATTCAGTCAATGAGGCTATACTTAATTATCTTAAGTAAAGCTACTTGATTTTTGCTTTTTTTCCTCAAGTTATAAGGCAATAAGTACAAGTAGTGTATTGCTATTTTAAAATAGAATTTTTTTTTCAAAATTAGTGATAGTGACATTGTAACGCTAATATCTGTTGTGAATCCTTGAATTTCCCCCAACACGTATTTGCTCGATTATAAGACAAGGTTTTTTTCAGATCAAAGCATTTTCAAGGCCATCTTCTAATCAGACCTCAAATAAAGGTCTGATTACAAGACTAAGATCCAGATCCCCCGCAACGCATCCCCCGGATCCTCCTCTCTGGCAGCCTCTGCTGCTGCCGGTACTTCCTCTGGGGGCTTCTATGACGGAGCGCCAGCACCACATGACCTTCCAGTGCTCCACCATAGAAGCTCTGGCGGAAGTGCTGGAAGCAGCGGAGGTTGTCTGTGTGCATCCCACAGCTTGTGAACGTTTGCGGGATGCACATAGACAACCTCCACTGCTGCCGGCACTTCCGCCTGGGCTTCTATGGTAGAGCACAGGAAGGTCATGTGATGCCGGTGCTCAGTCATAGAAGCCCCGGCGAAAGTACTGTCCACCAGCAGCGGAGGTCTACATCGCACAGACCTCCACCGGCTGCCTCACTAGACACCAGGGAGTCTGAGGCACCGGTCACAAGTAAAGGGATGCACTGGTATGTTGTGGGGGTTTAGGGGGCATGAAGGGGGTTAAGAGTGGCATGGGGGGGTTAACTGGTTTTCTCGAGGCAAAGTGGCATATATGGGTGTATAAGGCATATCTGGGAGGCAGAGTGGCATATAGGGGGTATAAGGCATTTCTGGGGGGCAGAGTGGCAATTTCAATCATAGTTTTTATTAAATATGAAAAAATAGTTTACATATCAATTAATATTTACTAGTAAAACTTTTTGCTATAGGGTAGTCTTATATTCAGGCTTTTTTTCCCCTAAATTAATATTCAAATTGAGGGGTCCTCTTATAATCAGGGTCATCTTATAACTGAGCAAATACTGTATTTTTCAAAACAAGAGATCCTAGGGTATTCAACCTGGGCTATTTTGACACTTTCAATTCAGCCATTTTAACACCAACAGTAAACAGTTATAAAAAAAGTAATAGCCATGGGTGTCTGGATGTGGGGCCACTTTGTCTCCCCTTGGAAATTCAAAGTCCCACAAACGAATATGCAAGTATATAATTAAAAACTATCTGGTCTGCGTGTCGGGGTCCTATTCCTATGTTTATGCCGGTATACGCATAAAAAAATAGATGTTCTATATTATATATCTTAAATGGCATAAAGATATAATTATTCATCTATAGAGATATAGAAATATTTAACTAATATATAAATATTTATATTTATCTATCAATGCCACAAGAGAAAGTTATGCAAACGGTATGAGATTTTCTATGAAAATGTAGAATTGGAACTTATGTGTCTATGATATCTCAAACTTTAACATTTAAATGAGGAAATATTTTACACAAGTATTATATGTACAGCTATTAGAACTCTGAAAGCTCATATGAATAGCCCCACCTATAGCCACTATCCCTGATTACTTACCTTGGACATAATTATAGTTCTTCAGATCCCCATTAACCTGTTCCTTTGATCTCTGCTTCCTGATGATATGCAAAGCCATCATCTATTGCTATTGGTTAGGATTTTTGATAACTATATGCAGAGTTCTGAGGGAGCAAAACCTATTGAAGATTTTCTCAAGCTATGAACAAATCCAGCTCAAAATACTAATTTAAAAAATCCACATATCTAGCGATGTGCCTTCATTTGGGTATAAGGCCTAAAAAAAAGAAAATGTTCGTCCAAGGAAATTTTGAAGGTCTGGAGCTGACCTTTCTTTGGTTTTAATCACTAAAACTCTTGACAGCTTAATAAGTTGAAGGTGCTGGATTGGAGCGTAACTTAATAAGGCCCTGAGCAGAGCATTGGTCACTTATGATTGCTACAATGAGTCTTAGCACATCTGGTACACTGTCCTTGCTCGAGAAATGTTTCCATAACTTTCTTCCCATTAATTGTTTTCAGTAACACATTGACTGTGCAGTACTTTGCGTTTCAGCATTTACCACAAACGTATACTTATACAAACGTATACATCAAGTGGCTGTCTGCATTTCCTCTCATGTTTGGGAATACACATGCTGAAAACTACATAGTATGTACACATAATTTAGTTCAAAGACATATAAAAAGTGGAAGTGCATGTTGTTTTGTGAAATAAGTACACTCTATTCAGTTTTCCTGAAGAGATAAGATATTTTATAGTAGATCTTACTGATTTCATCATACTTCAAAGTAGAATATTAAGTTGAAGGGTTAACGTTTTCATTCTCTCTCTCTCTCTCTCTCTCTCTCTCTCTCGTCTCCTCTCTCGCTCCTCTCTCTTCTCCCTCTCTCTCTCTCTCCTCTTCTCTCTCTCCTCCCCCCTCTGCTCTCTCTCCTTCTCCCTCCCCTCTCCTCTCCTTCTCTCTCCTCCCTCTCTCTCTCTCTCTCCCTCTCTCTCTCTCTCTCTCTCTCTCTCTCTCTCTCTCTCTCTCTTCCTCTCTCTCTCTCTCTCTCTCTCTCTCTCTCTCTCTCTCTCCCCTTCTCTCTCTTCTCTCTCTCTCTCTCTCTCTCTCTCTCTCTCTCTCTCTCATTTCCCTAGCCTAGACTAATACAGGGCAGCTTAAATCCATGAACCTATACCAAACAGACTGGTAAAGCAAAACACAGACAGACATGGATGATGGTGAAAGAGTCAGCAGAGAATGCCCCTTCTTTCCCGTACTCTCTTCTCTGGACATGCACATTTGTCAACACACAGCATTTTGTATCATCTTGAAAATATGCCATTTGTGTGCCTATGGCAGCAGCAACCCCTCTGTCACATAACTGGGTACAGATTGCTCTTTTTAAGCGATCAGACTCCCTGATGCACTTATTACTCAATGTCTGGTTGGGGAGATCAAAGATCTTCTTTATAATCACTCAGGGCCTAAGCAGCACAGACTCCATAGCATACTGTCTCTCCGCTGTGCATCCTTAAAACTTTGAGTGCCACGATATGACATCATATTTCTACTTTCTGTAGAGAGGACAATGGTGGAAAGGAAAGGGATGGCAGAGTAGCTACCCTGGGCCAGGTCTTTGACAACCCACAAAGTAAAAAATGCCACTGTATTCCCCACAACAATTTCTAAGAAGCCTCAGTTATTTACAATGAATAGATAGACAGATACCCCGGCT
The DNA here is from genome assembly GCA_009364415.1 of Spea multiplicata. Classification (NCBI taxonomy): domain Eukaryota; kingdom Metazoa; phylum Chordata; class Amphibia; order Anura; family Pelobatidae; genus Spea; species Spea multiplicata. Next base: position 19,808 of record VKOC01026506.1, read on the forward strand.
GATTTTTAATGCAAGAGAATGAAGCTGATTGAACAATAATTTTCTGCATCTTTATTCCTTTGCAGGTTCAAAAGAGTGTTAGCAACAGATGGGGATAATCAAGTATCTCCTATAGCCCAATGGACAATCCAACAGAAACTTCTCTTTTTAAAAGGGAACCTGGGAATTGCAAAGTTCCATTTGCATTAGAGCCATAACCTGGGGCACAGCCAAATGAGAAGGAATAAAGTAGGAAATATTATATTGCAGGGTGAAAAAAATAAATGCTTTTTACCAAATTTTAAGAAATTTGACTGTTATTGAAAAACAACATGAGAGCCAGTGGGACACCTAGTAAACCTAGATTACATGCTGTGAAATCTCTCACTTTACCCAGCGGGTGGAGCTGCACTATATATCAATTTTATGTGGTGGGGATACATCCATTCTAAGTACTGAAAAAATGGGATTGCTACAAAGTATAATTTACTCAACAATAAGCCTCATTAGACATGGAGCTATTTTAAGTAACCTTCTCTTTAATTAAGTTATAGCCTAGATCATTTATGTGATTTCATGTTACTTTTCTCATCAACCTTATTTTTGCTTCCTGGATAATAATAATAATAATAATATTTACAGGTAGCTTTATTATATAAACAGTTTTACCGCAAACTACATATAATGTCATTGTTGTATCTCTCTGCTCAGATTAGAGTGTAATGTATTTACAAGTATAGTTATATAAAAATAAAATTCTATTTTGTATTCATGTGAAATTAGAGATTATTTAATTATTATTATCATAATTATTATTTAGTGTGTATTCCACTGGTTTCTCCCACACTTTCCGTATCTTTTTAGACATTTGTTTATAATGGCTAATTCTTTCTACATGCCATCTACAATATCCAATTTAAAAAAAAAAAAAATAATGCAAAGCCTAAAGATTTGGTAAAAAAATGCTTTTCTTTCTTGGACTCTCTTTCTGTACATACATCAAGAAATTATCTTATGATGTACAGTAAACATATATCAAAAGATCAGAATACCATCCAATAATGCTTCTGGTACAATACATGTGTGTTAATAATCCCATTAATCCTGTTGTCCCATTCATTATGTTCCAGTAATAATAGTCTCATTCATTATAGTGCAAAAATGATTAAGTGACTGCAGATTGTGAATTTTATAACTTCATAATAGTAGTTATAAAAACTAGTAGTAATTGACAATTTATACCATGTGCTTTCATTATGTATTATTAATGTATTATAAATTTATAACCCACATTAAAGTATTTCTATCTGCATTATAACAATTTCCAGTTATTTTTCTCTCTTTTTTAGAGTAAACATATAGATAATGTGGTATTAAAAGTTTTTTTCCATATACCCTTTGTTCTATTAAATTCAATTTTTACATACTTTGATGTCAGAATTAATAACTCACAAGAGCAGGTAAATTCTAAATTTGCCCATTAGTACTGATTTCTAGTTCAATCCCTATATATATATATATATGTAGTTTTAATGCTTTTGTAAAATTTTACATGAGGTTTATTTAAATTATATTTGCTTCCTAACTGATACAATTTAGGTACTGTTTAGGTACTATTACGTATGGGTTGATGGTTCCACTGTACAGTATTACCAATTTTTTATTATGTTAAATAATTTCTAATGGAGACTTCTAGCACCTTCATATATTCATGTAAGATTGTTATAAGATTGAGTAAGTTACTCACAGGCCCCAACTGCGTTATGTGCACCAACTAAAGGTACCCAGCGGCCACTAGGGTGAAGATTAGGGAGGGCCGTAGTGATTGTTATGGGTGGGTGAACCTCATATTGTATACTGTATATTCTCTACATTTCATTCTACTATATTTCATGTTATTCTGTTTTGTTTACGCATGGTATTTTGCTGTGCAATACAAAGTTAATTTTAAGTTAGCCCTGTGTCAGTTTTATTAATCACTTGGCTATGTTCCCAGCGGGAGGTCACATCCATACCCTGGATGCTCCGTTGGGTGGAGGCACTGACACAGTTATGTACCCCAACTCCCAGGTAGCGGAGGCTCAGGAATAGCCTGCAGAGCACAAAGAGGTAACTGGGGTAAAGGACCACAGAGATATTGGTGGATCTATCCAAAAACCTGTTACATATATATCTTACAGGCATGAGCAGTTTCACATAATAAACCTCTCTATTACAAGGCATGAGTAGATTCAGAGAATTAACCCCTCTATTATTAGACATTGCACACACACACACAGTCATACACACATACCTGGTACTACTGCAGCTTACACTGAGCTCAGTGTGAAGGAGGGACTGAGGCTATTTGGAGAGGCTTCAGTTATTATTATTATTATCTTTTAATTATATAGCGCCAACAGTTTACGCAGCGCTTAATACAATACATAAATTCAAGGGGTATGATAAGAATAGAATTGACAGACTAAGACAAACCGATACATTTGGTGGAGAGAGCCCTGCTTGCAAGCTTACAATCTAGAGGGAAATGGGGTGACAAACATAAGGCATTGAGAAAGGGTGAGAGGTAGTGTGGTGGTTGTATCCATGACAAGGAAGTTCTAGCAGCTAAGATGGTGCGGCTTCTCCGAAGAAGCGGGGTTTTTAGATGTTTCTTGAATGTCGGGAGGGAGGATGAATGCTGAAGGTTCCTTGGGAGTAGATTCCAGAGATATGGGGCAGCTCGAGTGAAATCTTGCAGACGGGAAAAGGAAGAGGTGATAAGTGAGGAGGAGAGCCT
>VKOC01026507.1:0-11243 GCA_009364415.1 Spea multiplicata
AGACAAATATCAAGTTATAACCCCTAGGGAGACTGTTGAGGTGACTGTCTACGATATCTAATGTATTGGTTTGTCTTAGTCTGTCAATTCTCGTCTTGTCAGACCCCTTGCATTTATGTATTGTATTAAGTGCTGAGTAAAGTGTTGGCGCTGTATAAATAAAAGATAATAATATAATAATACTTAACAAAAGTAAGTTTTTGCACCAATACACAGCTGTTTAGAAGTTCTGCAATAACATTGGTCTTTCCGTTCCATCAGCTGTCCGACGCTAGCTTTTCTTGTGAGGTCCTGTCATGAATGTTCTCAAATTTTAGACTATACCGCCAATTCAGTTAGAAAGATATTTTGGTGGCAGTGGAGAATATAAAATATCTGCATAGCTTTACATAAAGCTGTTGCTGAAATCCCACCATCTTTGGTTAGCACTTAGACACAAGTAAGTTGACTTACATGGAGACTCCAGTCAATGAGACACTTAAGAAATGCTGGTATTTTCCAAGGTTTAGATTGATTTTATAAAACTCAAGATGTTTTGCCAGTTGGGATTATGTTGCCCTTTGCAGAGTTTATAAACTGTGATTAGAACACTAGCTCAACATGATTGCAAAAGCTTGAGTCTGTCAATGACCATACTTTAATACTCTCCAAAATCAATATGCATTTTCATGTGGGTTTTTTTTCCTCTGGAATGATTGAACCTTTCATAACATAGGAAAATGGGAACTTTGACCTTACTGGGAGGAGTGGAGGTGAGAGTTCAAAGAATAATAGTGTGCTGTAAGCACTGAAATGCAGAAGAACAGCTTATGCTAATGTGTGGATATCATTATGATTGGGATTTCTCACTGGGTCTTCCTGTGATCTGAATATCTCCATCAGAACTAGCTAGTGGCACCCGAGAATATGGAACAGGTGAGTGCGTGGAGATGCATGCGAGAGGCAAGGGCCGTTTAGAGAAACTTGCACTAAGCAGGCACAGAAAAGTTGATGCGATGATGGTGTATGGCTAGAAGCACCAATAAGGGAAACACATTGTGTATAAATATTTCCAATGTCTGTGCAATTACACGCAGATAATAAATAATCAGCCATAAACCAGCTTGCTTGAGAAACACAGTGTTTCTCTTTGAAATTAAAATATACCAACCAAATAAAACATAGTTAACTTCACAAATTTCCCAAAAGTTGGGCACAAACTAACATTTAAGCAATTGTGTAATGAAATTTGTAATAAAAACAAGTAGCAAGCATGAAATGGGAGACAACTGTAAGAATTAGTAATAGTTATGAAGTGTCTTAACTGAGCAATGTGCCTTTAAAGATCATATTGCTACTTGCATGCTGTAACCTAAGTGGGGGTTATGCGCTCATTCATAGTCTAAAATGTGTGTTGTGTTTCGTGTGACCTTGTTGAAGGCAAGCACACACTAATGATAAACTTTCATTCAATATGTTATTTAAGCACTACAACTGCCGCCACAATGAAAGAGCAAAACATATTGAAACACTCTTAGTCCGGATTTGCCGATACACTTGCAAAGGACGTTTAATGTTACATTTATAGGGTAAAGGTAAGGGGCAGCCTTTTTTTTTTGGCACTAGCCGGGCAAATGTTTTGAATCACTGATTGTATCACAATTGTATATAGCAGTTGGTTTAAAGGTCTTTTTGGATTAGCATTCCTTTTGGTGTTTAAAGAGTAGTAATGTTACGTAAAGCCATACCATCATCCTGATTGTCTGGGTGTTAGGTATATTCTTAAAGGGACATCATGCTCGTTCGTGCATATAATTACTGAGTAGTACCTTTACATTTCAGTGATTTCCCCTTTCCAAATGCATGGGTGAATTCTGCAGAAACCCTTCATATACATTTGCCACTTTCACAACCTCACTGCTATTTTCCACTTAGGATATGTGTTCTATGATATACATACCACCAGTCACCTCCAGAACTGACTGCTGTGGGCATGTGCAGAAAGTGCTCCCATTAATTTCAAAGGGAGTGTTATCTTGCCAATGATTTCAAGCCTCGAGTGATTTTTTTATTTTTTGAACTCATATTAAAGTACTCACAGAGTACATTAGTAAGCATTGTTGTTTAGTGGGGCTGTCAGGGATGCTCCCTTTACGTCTACATAGCTAGTAATAGTCCAGGAACCAAGAGCTCTGTGCCATTTGTAGGCTCAAAAGCTATTAGGATATAAGTTGTAAAACATCTGCACTATTAACACAACTTCACAATTAATAAAAAGTACCGAGGTGACATGTCTTTGAAAGTGTTGGGTTTACTGCTGCTAAACCACCTGATCTACAGATCACCAGCTTACTAGATTTCAGAGATCTATGCAGATTTTTTTGTTAAATATATAAATACATTTAACAATGCTGGTATTACATTCACATGCTAGAAGTAAAGTCTGGGTTTTCTGGTAAAAAATCACATCTGTTATACTTGGTGTTCTCTACATTTTCTATAAACCAGTTGTTTTTACAGTACAATAAAACAGAAAATGAAATGATGATAATGATTTACATTACATTTAAAGAAGGCGCCTGGTCAATTTTATTTTGGCTGGAACAAAGTTATACAGGGCTACTGGATACATTCAAAGTAGAAAGCCCTATGACATTGTTCAAACAGCATGTGTTGTTTGCCATTAATGTCATGAAATGACTATATTTGCAGAATGAAGTACCAAGTGCCCTGTCTGGCAGCTGACTTTGTTAATTGGCTTCTGCTTTTGCTTATACTCAGTTGTCTGGCAGCGTTCCCTATTCTTTCGTTTTGAGGATTGGCAGAGGTGTCTATAAATATCCGGGAGTTGGCTAGGTCATTCCTTTTCTCTCATCTGACTGTTTGTGCAGAAGGATAGCATAAACTGCATCTCGCTCAGATGAGAAGCTGTGCCAAGCCGTACAGAGTTCTTAATGCAGAGTTCTAATGCTTTCCAGGAAAATCATGCCACAAAACAACTGGAATATAAACATGGACCTCTGTCTGCTAATCATACTTATAACTTTCTTAGTGTGCCTCTTCAGTTACAAGTGCTATCGGGTAAGTTGAGAAAGAGTGCCTGCTACTGCCGTGTGCAGGACAGACTGAGTGTGCCTACATTATGGTAAATCTGAGAACACTCTTTCTTTATATCTTTTGTCTTTTCACACCCAAACCCCTCTAGAATGCAAGCTGGGCCCTCTTTACCTAGTATATGGGTTTGTCTTTTGTAGTTTTGAATGTACATACTGGGTAATGAAGGTGGTTACCAGTTATGTGTATGTATCCAAAAACAAAATATGAAGCCACACTTTTGTAAGATTTAAAATTATTAAAAAGGCTGGGACCTTCTTCTTTTTAATCCAGTGGTGAGTGCTATGATGTACATTGTTATATATCTATGAGTTGCTACATTAACAATCAATAAGCTGAAAAAATGTATTGCAGTGGAACAGATACTATGAAGACTGTGTAAGGCAGAACGCATGGGACCGGGGCAGACTACCAATAGAGTATTTGACCCAGGGTCCCTGCTTGCTTGTTGCAATGCAATTTCTATATGAGGCTACATTCCATAGAAATAATACCCTACTTGTGCTTGGTGATGTGGGAAATCAGATGGGGGGCCACCAACCAGAAGCTGAGATTCCATCATGGATGTATGATCAGTGATTGCAGAATTGGCTTGATATTTATTGTATTGTGACATATTACAGTCTGTAAGAGTGGCAGCTGCATGGCTTCTTGCTTGTAAGGAAAGGGCAAGGGTCAAAGTTACTGTGTCAGGATGCCCCAGTCAGCAGCCTGCAGCTACAGGAAAATAGACACCGGATGTAGAATCTACCTCTCCCTGCCACTATATGGGAGATCAGGCTGCCATTTGTAAGTTTTGACTCTCCCTGTCAACAGAAGCAAGTAATCCTGGCTTCCTGCTGACCGATCGCTTGTAACGGCTGCTGGTGCGAGAGCCGGTAAGCCGTTACATAAAGAATGCCTGATTGCGCATTCTCTTCCCCAGTACATGTGGCATGTGTAGAAGAAATTCTAAGAAAATTGAGAATAATCTTTGTTCTGAAAAAAGATGTATATTTGTGTGAGTACATCACACATGGAAAAGGGGGGATCTTAGTTAAACCCACATATGATAAAATGGCAAAATAGCTAAAGGTGTTAACCATGACTACTGAGGATGCTGCTTTTTGAAACTGTCCAGTGTCAGGGTGAATTCTGCTCTGACTGTCTATGTGCGAATCTAAAAGTTGTTGAAGAGAAATGTCCTACTGAGCAATGACTTGCTAATACGCTACACTGTGTATTAATACAAACAGGCCTGAGACACTGTCACCTCAGGGCCCCACTTGACCTTGATCCAGGCATGGAACCAGAGAAAATATACTGTCATTGTGGTTAGAGGACCTTAAATGTGTAAGCGCACTTTATAGGTAATATATTACCTAATATTAAAACAGTATACTTTTGCTGTGTTTGCATCAGTGAGACATAGCAGTAATTTTACTATGCAGGTTGACTTTTTCAGATTTGGTTCCACTCAAAATGTGTTCAGAGTACTCTATTAGCTTGCTAACAACATTCCTAACTTTATATGTCATTGTTTAATTATTGTAGATTGTGTGTGTGTGTGTGTGTGTGTGTATATATATATAATATATATATATATATATATATATATATATATATATATATATCCTATACTAAATGTACCTTATCTTGTTGCTGCAGGGCCAGTATCTCCAGATGTATCAAACCAGTTCAGTACCGCATACTCCTTCTGTGATGTCAAGTCCATCTGCCCCTCCAGTCCAGGCATGGCCTAACCTGATGTTGTCACCAAGTGTAAAGCAGTACTCCAAGTCAGTCTTTTTGTACACCGATCCCTCAGTTCCCGAAAGCGATAGGTCATCCCGTCCCCTTTTACTGTTCCTGCCGTGGTTGGGCTCAAAAGCAAGAGCCTTTGAGAAGTACATCCACCTGTACTTTAAGCTTGGCTTTGATGTTCTGGTGGCTGAAAGCTCTTTATCCCACTTTCTGTGGCCCAAGAATGGATTGGACTATGCTGGACAATTAGTAAACCTCCTAATGACAGAAAAGGACTTCTCATCCCGTAGTCTTTTTGTTCATGCTGTCTCTATAGGTGGCTACACTTTTGCTCAGATGTTGGTGTGGACATCAAAAAGCCATGGGGAGCAGAGGAAGACCCTGGATAGAATTCATGGCCAGGTTTATGACAGCCTTGTAGTTGGCAGCATGGAAAGGATGGCAACAGGTAATCAAATTAACGTTATTAAAGTAATAATAACAGTGAGTTTGAATTTATTTTATATAAACAAGGCTGTAACCATTGTCCTTTTATGGAACATACCATGGACACAGCATTCTAAAGTTCTAACTTTTGTGTTTTGGCAGGTGTGGCAGGGATGGTTAGTCTCCCTTTTCTAAAGTCACTGGTGGCTCGTGGGACACTTTTTTACTTTAATCTTCTTAAATCCCAAACTGTGGATTACTATGAAAATGGTATACAGACTTTTTGGAATATGCCCCTAACATGCCCAGCTCTCTTCTTCTACTGTATGGACGACCCACTGAGTGATCACACTGCAGTGGAGCAGCTCAAGAAGGACTGGGAGAAACGAGGAATCAAAGTGCAAAGCAAGAAGTGGGACAGTTCATTGCATGCCGGCCATCTCCGGAGACACCCACAAGAGTACACAGAAGAACTTGAAAAATTCATTCTCAACACTCTGGCCAAACATCCAAAAAGTAAATTGTAAAGTAAATATTTAAAAAAGTCACCCTTTATGTTAAGGGGACAAAGCTTGCATCACGTATAATTAATGCTAGCTTTGTAAACATATTAATGTGGGCAGATTTTTTTTATGAAGAAATGCAAAATTGTGACATGATGTGTTACCGACTGGAGTGTCACAGAATGTACATGCAGTTTCATAACATTTTGGGCAAATGCCCTCTCAAAATTCAGTAAAGCATAACAGCCTGGCAATGCCTTTATATTTTATATACTGCTGCTGCTCTCTCTGGGGTGACAGATTTTCTGTACGCCTTCTCTAGATATATATAAAAATACAATGTTAAGTGTTTTGGAAGTATCACTCCAGATTAGAACCCCAAACTTGGGTTGAGTGGATGGAATCATTTAGTGGTGCCCACCTGCATTGTAAATAACCTGAAATGCAATGTCCGGTACTACAAGCTATAAAGGAGTCTGATGTTCAGTTCTACACTTATTGTGTATTTTTTGGTCTGTTCCTTCCAATTGAAAATCTACACTCCTCTTTTGGATTGTTTCTACACTCCTCCTCTGTTCATAATGGGACATTCTAACCTCTCTAGCAGGAGATTTGTAGCTGCTGGGTTCACTTCCATCCACAAGTTGAATATATTGAAAGTGTATAAAGCCGTATGCATAGACCTGGTGGTGCACCAGAAAAGTAAAATGAGAAGGACCAGTTAACCAAACACAGTTTGCTTGATATAACGGGCATTATGTTTTTGTAATAAATTGCAGCATTAGAAACATTTTACCAGTACTGTGAATTCCTAAAAGCTTTGTATAATTTATTTATGCCCCCTATTTGCATTAACTTTACAGGGATTGCTTGTTGTGTGACTCCTATAAGCACAGGCTGTTACATTTTATTGGAGCGTTTACACTTTTATGTAACACATCTTACATTTTACAGGATTCATGCTTCTTACTTCCAGATAACCCTTAACATGCCCTTTCTTTCAGTTCTTTTTCCCGCCTTTTCTATTTTTCCCGCCCTTTCATTTCTCTGCCTTTTTTCTTCTCTCTTTTCTCCCCTTCTCAACTCACCTATAATCTCCTTACCTACATTCTTTTCATTTCATTTTTTCCTCATCTTATCCTCGCTCTCTTCAACCTAATCACTTGGAACCTGGTCCAGATTTTCTGGGATGTCATCCAACAAGAAAGTATCTCATTACATTTTATGACTCCCAGGGCCTGCCCGACAACTTTTGAAGTTTTTTCACATACCAAGTTTTCAGTACCTGCTTGGCGCCCCTCTCTCCTCTGCGAGCCCTCTAGCTCGGTCTCGGTGCTGGCTTGTAATGCTGAGCGCCGGAAGATGACGTCATTTCCGGCGCTCAGCATTACAAGCAGAGGCCGAGCAGGGAGACTCGCTGCAGGACTGCTGAAAGGTAAGTACAAGGAGGGGGGTAGGGTAGATAATAGGGAGGGAGAGGAAGGGTAGATAAATGAGGGGGCGGCATTTTAAACATTGGGCCGGCCCTGATGACTCCGATAAAATGTAACTGATGTTATGTGGGTTTTCTAAACGTTTATTGGAAAGATGCCACTCACAGTCATTGGTAGAGCTGACAATGGTTACACATGTCCATTATATGTAGCATACAAACATGCTAAAGAACTAAATTTAATATTTTTGTCTAAGTGGAACAGCAACTTTAATAAAGTAAAAGCTGTATCCTTATTGTACCTTTTGGTTGCAAGTATTTAATGAATTAATGATGCTGGCTGATGCATGGAACTCCTCACTGAGCAGCTTTATGAAGTTTTATATAGCATTTTGTGAACAGCAGATTAAAATATACTGTGTCTTTTTAAAGCAAAAGGAGCTACATACTGCTCAAAAAACTACCTCGCTTAATTTAAGGTGTTAAATACCCTGCTGTTCTTTTATATTGCCTTTTAGTAATTTGTATAAGGCTTAAAATCTTATGAAATAATTGGTTTTATCTTATCTTGTTGTTAATTTAAATCACTGTTTCTTTTTGGAGATTCTCTGTTGCCAAATAGAATAAAAGACATGTTTACATTTAAACCATATTTATACGTGTATTTATTCTTTAAAATGATCTGCCTATTTCTGTATTCTTGACATAAAGCTTTCCTTATATTTGTATGTTTTATTTATGACATATTTATAGGTTCCTTTTATATCTCAAGCTATGAGAAAAATTACATTTAAACAAATGCTATTTTTTTTTGTAGAAGGTCCAGTCAGTTAAGTGCACCTATAAAAGCTGAAAAGGTTCTAATTATACATTAGTTTATGTAGTGTCATATGTAATTATTAAATATTATACTTTTTGTGTAAATGATAAGGGTGTAATGCAATAACTTTCTTCTGTTATCTGGCGGAAATTATGGAAAACTGTTCTGTACACGGAGCAACCTAGCAATTCTTGTAGAAAGCATCTCCTATCCACACAGGTGGATTGTTGGAGCTAATCCATCCTTTGTTTAAAGGCAACAAAACAATTTCATTTTGTTCCAATAAACCACATTTATCAACAGACCTAGAGGCTGCCATTGTTGTCAGCCATGTGATTAATTTGGGGCGACATCCCCTGATCATACACTAGGTGAGTCTCACTGGTTGATGACAATAGATCCATATATATTGTGTACTACAATGCAGTATGATAAGAGAGGCAGTATATTTATCTAGTACAGTGGTTCTCAACCTTCCTAATGCCGCAACCCTTTAATACAGTTCCTCAAGTTGTGGTGACCCCCAACCATAAAATTATGTAATTATATATTGTGAAATATGTGTGAAAGGGTCGTTCGACCCACAAAGGGGTCGCGACCCACAGGTTGAGAACCGCTGATCTAGTAGATAACAGAGCTAGAGCACATACACATGACAAATATTATGCAAAAACTGAACTTGGTTTAAAACAGAAACCAATATTTTTAAACAATGTGTTATTAGATACAAGTTAATATATTTGGTAAAATAATCTAGGAATACTTACAAGTGGACCCAGAGTGAACACATTGAGGGTTAGGTTTCCAACTGTGCAGATTAGCTATGGGGCTAGACTATTTTAATGGGCACTGTAGCACAGTGAAGTATACTGCAGCCCAAGTTCTGCTACTTCCACCCATTTGCTCTTTGAAAAATATCAAATTATATTAAAAACCAAGCAGTCTTGAGAGCCTGAAAAAGATATAGAAGGCAATGTTACATTAAATGGTTCCTTCTCATGTTAGTATAATATATTTTTAGCTGTAAAACCAATTGGAAAGAAACAATAGGCAAGGAGCATGCTAGCAGCTTTGATCTTATGTGATTTTACATGAACTGATAGGCAGCTGAATTTAACTATAGGCAAACATAATCCTCTATTTTTCTAACATTTTCTGGATTAACATTTCATTAATGTAGATTTATGGCAAAAGCAATGTGGCAACCTGACAATGGCAGATGTATATTTATTAGATCTGGAACCATAATGTTTAAAGCAATAGGTGGGCCAATAGCCACATAATGATAATTAATACATTTGGCAACCTGCTATCTTATTATGTCCTGAGCTATCAGTATTTATATCTTAAGTGTAAAGTACAATGATTGCTTTCCAGGTTACTGTATAACATTGGCACAGAAAAGAGGTTGCTGTGACCCAGGTAAACATTTTTTTCTTTTGTACAAATAGAGATATAAGGGTTATGTTTAAATAGTGAAGATTACAATGATAATTATTGGTTCACAATGTTCACAAAGTTAAAAAATGCCTATCTATTAGTGCTACAGAAATACAAGTTAATGATAACTGTCATAGTTGCAATTGCACATGGTGATGTATGGTCACATAAGTGTGCAATGCTAAAATCTGTAGATGTCAAAACACTCTGGATATGAGAGTGAGGAATATACACTCACTGGCCACTTTATTAGGTACACCTGTTCATGTAGATGTGGTCAAGACAACCTGCTGAAGTTCAAACCGAGCATCAGAATGGGGAAGAAAGGGGATTTAAGTGAATTTGAACGTGGCATGGTTGTTGGTGCGAGACAAGCTAGTCTGAGTATTTCAGAAACTGCCGATATACTGGGATTTTCCCACACGTCCTCTATAGGGTTTACAGAGGATGGTCTGAAAAAGAGAAAATATCCAGTGAAAATGCCTTGTTGATGTCAGAGGTCAGAGGAGAGGGGCAGACTGGTTCGAGATGACAGAAAAGCAACAGTAACTCAAATACCCGCTCGTTACAACCAAGGTATGCAGAATACCCTCTCTAAACACACAACAGATTGAACCTTGAAGCTGATGGGCTACAGCAGAAGACCACACTGGGTGCCACTCCTGTCGCCTAAGAACAGGAAACTGAGGCTACAATTTGCACAGACTCACCAAAAATGGACAATGGAAGACTGGAAGAACGTTGCCTGGTCTGATTCCAGCTTCGTCATTCAGATGGCAGGGTCAGACTTTGGTGTAAACAACATGAAAGCATGGATCCATGCTGCCTTGCATCAACGGTTCAGACTGGTGGTGATGTAATGGTGTGGGGGATATTTTCTTGCCACACTTTGGGCCCCTTTGCACCAATTGAGCATCATTTAACCACAACAGCCTACCTGAGCATTGTTGCTGACCATGTCCATCCCTTTATGACCACAGTGTACCCCTCTTCTGATGGCTACTTCGAGCAGGATAATGAATGCACCATGTCACAAAGCTCACATCATCTCAAACTGGTTTCTTGAACTTGGCAATGAGTTGTACTCCAATGGCCTCCACAGTCACCAGATCTCAATCCAATAGAGCACCTTTGGAATGTGGTGGAAGTGGAGATTGCATCATGGATGACAAATCTGCAGCAACTGTGTAATGCCAGCATTTCTATATGGACCAAAATCTCTGAGGAATGTTTCCAGCACCTTGTAGATAGTGAAGGCAGTTCTGAAGGCAAAAGGGTGTCCAGCGTGGTATTAGCAAAGTGTACCTAATAAAGTGACCAGCGAGTACATGTGTTCAGCATGATGCCTATATGTTTTAAAATGCTGATTGTCCATATATAGGAGCAGACCAGTTCTTGCACAAGAAGGAATTCTGGTTTTCTTAGACTGATTGTAGTAATTTCTAGTAATTTCAAGTTTGCATACTTTGCCATAGCTTCTAACTTTGTGGAAACAGTTTGGGGCAACCTTTTCTATTCCAGCATGACTGTGCCCCAGTGCACATAGCAAGGTCTATAAAGACGTGGTGTGGAAGAACTTGACTGGTCTGCACAGACCCATGACCTCAACACCATCTAACAACTTTGGGATCAACTGGAACACAAATTGTGAGCCAGGCTTTCTCAGCGCCTGACCTCAATAATGCTCTACTGGATGAATGGGAAAAAATTCCAACAGAAACAGTGCAAAATCTTGTGGAAATCCTTCCCAGAAAGGTGGAAGTTGTTATAGCTGTAAAGGGAGACC
>VKOC01026511.1:0-29381 GCA_009364415.1 Spea multiplicata
ACACATACACAAATCCACACATACACCAATCCACACATACACCAATCCATACATACCAATCCACACACATACCAAACCACACGCATTATTGTAATCCTTTAACTATAGCAGTAGTGGGTGTGTAACTCATTATTGATTATACAGGATTTTTATGATTTAAGGACGCTGTGCTTAAAAGTCCTATTATTTCTGTGTTTCAGATGAGAAATGCCACATCGCAATAGACGGTGAAGGCTGATTAGTGTAATCTAACCAGGGAAAATGGTAAGAATAATGCTGTGAGGAAGCCTTTCCTCCGTGACAACGTTATCCCATATTTTGTATGTTGATGATATGCGCTCATAATAAATTTGCCTACATTTCACTTTCTGTGATGCTGAGTGGTGAAGGTCATAAACACACAGCTTAATGAATAATTTAAATTCAGAGTTTTTTTTGAGTGCTAGGGTCCATACATATTTTCTATTTCTCAGTGATATATTTAGTTAACTACGTTCTAAAAAGTAACAGTAAAAACAAAAACGATTTCCAAAGGTAGCCAAGTTATGCTTTGTCGTAAATGCCTAGTTAAGGATAATTTGCATCTCCCGTTTCAAATTCAAAACAAATATGTTTTCTGTGGATGTTGAAAACTAACAATAGATGCATCTGCTTTTACTTTCACTTTAGAGATGAAGTTCCATTTTTAAAAACAAATGCAAAGTTTTTGTGTATAATGTAAGACTTACAAGTACATTTAAAAAGGGTTGCTAATCAGCAGTCCCACTGCGCTACAAGAGGTGCGGAGTTACTTTTTGTACACAGCATGTATTATTCCATTGATGGGATAGGTGGAACGGTCTTGTGTATGTTTTGTGACGGACCAAGCTATAATATTGTGCTCAGGTACCCAAAGGTGAAATGGAATGTGAAAGTTGTACAAAATGTTTTCTATATGCATATTATATCCGTAGTGTCAAAAATAAATCGAGATGTTTGTGCCAACCGCTTGTATGTTTTCTTTTTTTTTAGTGCAAGCATTTCCTGGAATTCTGTTGACCCTTCAAAATCTTCCAGCGCAAGCAAAGCGCATGACGTCTGAAGCATTTGTCCAGACAAGGAACGGAGGGGGAAATTGTTTCAAGTTACATTATGTATTGTAATAGCTGTTAAGTATTAAGTGTTAAGTATTAGGTGTTAAGTATTAGGTTTTAAGTTATGAATAAAAAAAAAACGTAAATACGTTTGTATTTACAAAATTATGTGTTTGGTTAGTACTTTAACCCCTTCAGGACCAGGATTTTGATACTAAGGTATCGCTGAAGGACCGGAGCCGTTTTTGTGTTCTTGCTATGTCTTTCTTCAACTGTAATTTCTCTCATCAATTAGTGCACCCACACAAATCATATATTGTTTTTTTCAGCACACGTAGGGCTTTCATTTGAAACCATATTAAGCTGGGTAGTACATTGTTTTGCTTGAATTAAACTGGAGAAAGCGGGGAAAAAATTTAAAAAACGCATTTATTTACAGTTTTGTATACATACAAATTGTACACACATTGAACCAATGGGAAACAAATATCCAAAATATATTCATTAACTTGTCCTGATTTGGAAACCACCCAATATGGCCAGGTTTTCTTCTGTTGTGACCAGTATAGGGCAAATGTTGCAAGCATGCACTTTTTTAAAATGTAATTTTTTTCAAATTTGGCATGGTAGGCTAATAACACCAATAGTTGTCACAGATACTGATTATCCCCAAAGTTATATGTTTATGAACAGTAGATAAGCCAAGGTGTACAACTAGGGTCATTTTGACACTTTTCAAACAGGGATTTTATCACCAATTGCTGCCAAATTATGAGGTATTGTATTTTTATATTTTTGTGGGTTGTTTGCATATATTGCAATTTTGCTTTAGTTTTTATATTGTATAGAATATGTGCAACTGCAGCCATGAGGGCAAAACTGGAACATGGGCATTTTAGTTTTCAAATTTGGAATTTTCAGAAATTGCTTTGCTGGGCCCATATCTCATTTGAGACATTTTGGAAGCCCCTCTTTGTAAATTACCCCATAAAAGCAGTAGCGTACCTAGCGTTCCACCCCGGGTGTCGCTCATCACGCGAAGAAGATGAGGCTTCTTACTCCGTTGCGGTGCTGGCATGTCATGCTGAGTGCCGAAATACGACGTCATATTTTGGCGCTCAGCAGTGAAGCAGTGCAGCGGCAGAGCAGGAAGCAGCGGCAGAGCAGGAAGACTGAGGTGTCGCGCTCCCACCGCAGGACTTCTGAATGGTAAGTCCAAAACCTTTAACTACAAAGGGGGAGAGGGTAGATAGTGAGAAGGGAGGGAGGGTAGATAGTGAGAAGGGAGGGAGGGTAGATAGTGAGAAGGGAGGGGGGGTAGATGGTGTGAAGGGAGGGTAGATAGTGTAGAGGGAGGGTAGATAGTGAGATGGGGGTAGAAAAGGGGGAAAGGTAGATAGTGAGAGAAGGAATGAATGTGTGGATGAATTGTCTGAATGAGGGAGATAATTAATGAGTTTGTGAGAATGCATTAATGAATGTGTAAATTTGTGTGAATGGGTGAGAGAATAAATGATTGTGTGAATTATGTGAATGAAAGTGTGAATTAGTGAGTGACTATTAAAGTGTTTGTGTATATGATAGCTGTATATAGATGCTTGACACAAGCAGGATGTTTGAGCCTTGGGGACCAAGATGACACAGGCAGGGGTTTATTGGACAAAGATGGCACAGGCCGGGCTGTTTGGGAACAAAGTTGACTCGTGCTGGGCTGTTTGGGGACAAAGATGGTAAATCCTATGTGTATAATCTGGGTGCTGGTCAGGTTCTATGTGGGCAGTGTGGACGCCAGGGCTGGCTTTGGGTTGTGCAACCTATCATCTATGCCTCTAGTTTTATCTCTTGCTATGTTTCCATACATTATTGTATAGCTGCAAATACAGGATTTGTATGTCTGATTCTATGCCTCCAGTGCTGAGTCACACATGTGAACAATAATATATTATATGATTGCTAACAGCAATCACTCTCCTATCATGCCAAGTCAGCTAGTACATGCTGGAATCTGGGTATGCCTGGACATGAGGGTGGTGAAGTTTTATTGCTTTGTCTGATTAATTCATTACATTTAGTTCTAAGTTCATTTAATTTTTTATGTGAAAAAATTTCCTCAAGAAGATTACTAAGAGGGCTAGTAGGTAGTAAATGTTTTCTCAGAAAACTTTTAATGCGTAGGTATTGAAAATATCTTTATTAGAAAGTTGTATCATTTTAACAAGATCTGAGAATGGACGAATTTCATTGTTTATCATTATATCAGAAATGGGTAAAACATTTAGATTTGGCCATCGTTCTAGTGTAAAGTCCTCTATATTGTATTGTAGAGTTTTTATGTAGGTTGTTTTTATGACTTTATTTTGTAAACCTATTCTTTTTTTTTATAATATTCCATTCTGATAAAGTTTGGGCTAAAGTCATTGATTTTATGTTAATCGGTGTTAAGTTTTATACTATTCATCCATATTAAATATTTTAGGTCATTTTTAGAGATAGCATCAGATTCAATCATGTACCATGGTTCTTCTTTATTTTGTTCCATTTGTAAATAACTTACATGGGTGACTATATTTGCTTGATATGTCCAGTGAATATTAGGATAATTTAATCCTCCCTGTTTGATTTTCTTGGAGAGAGTCGACTTAGCTATTCTTGGTCTTTTCCCTCTCCAAATATATGTGTCAAATAATGATTGGATCATCTCTAGCCAAGGTCTTTTGTATGGTAGCATTTTGAAAAGGTATGCCCATTTTGGCAGTATATAAGAATTAATTCTGTTGACTCTTCCCCACCATGATATTCCTAGATATCTCCAATCTCTTAAAGCTTATTTGACTGTCTGTATAAAGTCATAAAATTTACCTCTACTTGATTTTTCGGATCTACTGCTATCCGTATACCCAGATAGCTGAAGTCTTTGTTAGTCCAATTAAATTTATATTTGATTTTTAGAATATTCTGTAAATCTGGAGCGATATTTTTTAGTTTGAGCTATTGTTTTCTTCTCATTTAATTTATAATTTGAGATCAGACTATATCTATTAATTTCATCTATTAAGTGATGTAGAGAAATAAGGGGTTGAGTGAGAGTGACTAGAATGTCGTCTGCATACAGAGAAATTTTTAATTATCTTTTACTAGTTGAGAAACCTTTTATAAAAGTGTTATTTCTTATTCCTAATGCCAAGGGTTCTATTGAGATTAGGTAAAGGAGAGGAGATAGTGGGCATCCTTGTCTTGTGCCGTTAGTTAAATTGAACCAATTTGAGCATATATTTGGGCCGATAGTTCTTGCCATAGGAAATGAATATAGTGTCTTAATTGCCTCGTAAAACCAGCCTTCAATCCCAAAGGCTTTTAATGTCTTATTTAGGTATTCCCAGCCAACCCGGTCAAACGCCTTTTCGGGGTCTAAAGATAGAGTTAGTAAGTGTTTCCCCGAGTTTTCTGTTTGTTCTAGGATATCGAACATTCTTCTTGTGTGGTTGCAAGGCGATCTGTTAGCTACAAACCCAATCTGATCGGTATGAATTATAGAGGGTATTATTGGTTTAAGGTGTGGGATTTTTATTTCTTTAACCCCTTGGCTGCTAAGCCATTTCACACCCTGGTGCTAAGCTAGTTTTCGGCATTTTGGTGCATCTCACGTTTAAACGTGTTTCAAGTAAATTTCTTGGGAATAAACTATACAAACCATATATTGTTTTTTTCAGCACACCCAGCAGATTCCAAATATACCATTTTTATATGTGTATATCTCATGAGGTTTGCAAAATACAACCAAAAATGGGAAAAAAGTGTAATTTTTCACTTCCAACTCAGTAAAAACTAGTTTGTAATGTTATTTTTCTAAACTCTAATATCAAAACCTGTGTTGCTAAATATTTGTAGTAGGTAACCGGTCTAAAATAAACAGACATTGAGAACAGTAGACTGTGTTTTTCTAATATTTTATTGCTAAAAGTTAAATTTATTAGACTATCACAAAATTCATCTTTAAATTTAATGCATGGCTGCGTCAATTAAACAGCTCTAGCTGCCCGGGATGTTAAAATATGCCAACAAAACTATATATTTTTAGAAACTACACCCCCAGCCGCAGCAAATGAGGTCTTATTTGTATTTGTATCACAAATCTGACTTGCACAACAAATAAGTGAATATCACACAAATAAAAATAAAAAATAAATAAAATTAAAAGCGACAAGTTCATTTATGTCTTCCGCACTCCAGGTTTGTCCTAGAAACACATGCAGCCCCTCATTTGATGCGCCAAGGGGTGTAGTTTCTGAAAATATATACTTTATGTACCATAATTTAACTTCCCAGCTGTCTAGAGCTGTCTAAATGCAGGCATCACCCCTAAATGTTTTAAGAGAATTTTTTAACAAGATTCTCCAATCTGCCATATCTGAAGTTAAGGTGGTCTAGACATCTGGGAAGTTAAATTAGGGTACATAAAGTACACATTTCAAGAAACTACACCCCTTGGAGCTTCAAATGAGGGGTTACATGTGTTTCTAGGACAAAAGTTAAGTTCACAGATAATGATGGAATATGTCACTTTGGCTAGAAAATTTGTTTTTTCTAACCATAGCGACATGTTCATTTGTGTCTTGCGCACTCCAGGTTTGTCCTAGAAACACACGCAGCCCCTCATTTGATGCGCCGAGGGGTGTAGTTTTTGAAAATATGTACTTTTTGTGCCATAATTTAACTTCTTACGTGAGCAGTAATGCCACGTCAAGGCTTCAACCCTAATTACTGACCATTCACACGCTTTTCATATCTCCATTCACTCGCAGAAGCACACACCATACTTTCCATACATTCACTCGCAGAAGCACACACACCATTCTTTCCCCTAACAATCCCAAAGAGATGATCGTAAAGGGAGAAAAAAATCACTTTTACAGCAAAAATAAGTTTTGCAGTAAAAATGCAAGGGGCTCCAGGGATGACATGGTTAACTTACGTACTACAGGCTATACGGCTGATTTTTGCAGTTCATCTGGATTTCAAAAATTGCCTTCCTCTACCATTGGCTAAATTTAACCCCATGATCAAAGGGATCATGGGGTTAAAATTTAGTATCGGCCATTTTTAAAAAGGGAATGTGACTTTTTATAGCTATATGATCACTGTGGTAACATTGGCTACCACAGTGATCATTTAGCTAGAATACTTAAACTTTTTTTTTTTTAAAGTTAAACCAGTTTATGTTTAGATAATTTAATTTGGGGGTCTCTAGGCAATTTTGATCTTTATTTATCTGCCTTTAGAGACCCCCAAATCATTTTTTTTCTTTTTTTGTACATTTTTAGTTTTTTAACATAATATTTTTTATTATTTTTTTACAAGCATTATACCGTTGGAAAGGTGAGGCGATTACCTTTCCAACGGTATATGTTGGGGGTATGTAGCTGCTCAGATGCCTGAGATACAGGCATCTAAGCAGCATGCCCCCATACCGTGAAAACTGACAATTGTCAGTTTTCAATAAAGTTGCGCGGTGACGTCATCGCGTCATTACGCGCGACGTCACCGGCCGGATCGGGTGGTCCCAGTGATGCCCTTCAAAATGAGGGGCAGATCGCCGGGGTAGGTGGTGATGGGGGTCCACAGACCCCCATCAAGGTAGGAGAGTGCTAGCGACGGCATGGTGCCGTCGTTAGCACCTGACTGGGACTGCTAGCGACGGCACCATGCCGTCGTTAGCAGTCAAGGGGTTAAGATATTCATCTATTTCTCTTGATGAAGCTCCTTTTCTTAAATTATAGAGGTCACTATAATAGTTATTAAATACCTGGCCAATATCGTCCGGAGTTAAAGATATTTTATCTCCTTCAATGATTTTAGATATTTTACTCGCTGATATTTTATTTTTGTGTTTTTTAGTCAGGATTTTCCCCGGTGCAGGGAACTCTGATCTCTGACAGCCGGGGAATGTATGCGGGACGGACGCATACAAACCCCTGCTGCCAACTCCACCTCCTTCCGGCTGCAGGGGAAGGAGACGGCAACCCGCTGCCTGCCTGGCGCTGGAAGCACCGGTAGAGAGAGGGGAGAGAGAGGGGGGAGAGAGAGGAGGGAGAGGGGGAGGAGAGGGGGGGAGAGGGAGAGAGAGGGGATAGAGGAGTGAGAGGGGGGAGGGGAGAGAGAGTGTGTGTTGTGTGTGTGTTGTGTGTGTGTGTTAAATGGGGGCATAGTGCATTTCTGGAATGCCTTATACCCCTATATGCCACTCTGGCATTTAGGGGGTTAAAATGCATATTATGGGGCAGAGTGGCATATAGGGAGGTATAAGGCATTTCAGGAGGCAGAGTGGCGTTAAAGGGGCATTTAATAGAGCACTCTGCCTCCTATATATCTCCCTATATGCCACTCTGCTCCATAATATGCCTTTTAACCCCCTAAATGCCAGAATGGTATATAGGGGTATAAGGCATTTCTGGAGGCAAAGTGGCACATAGGGGGCCAAAAGGCATACCATGGGGCACGGTGGCATATAGGGGGTTACTATAGTAACAGGAACACAATAATGCTACACTGCACTTTCGGGTATGTGCGGTGTTATCACACATGCTTACTAACGGCATTGACACACCGATTTCAGCACACACCTACTCACTTCAGATTGGTGAGTTCTCTAGCCATTTTATTATAAATATGTGTTTGTTTTATTTCAAATGTATGTCCTGATGAAAGTCAGCAATGACTGAAACGTCGACTTGACTTTGAATAAAGAGAAATTGTTAATTTAAAGACCTGGAGTGCTGACCATCTTTTGAAAGTGCTTTGTATGGACACTGCTGGTTACTAGCACCGGGCTTGGAAAATTTGGAATGGTGTACAATGGACTTTGTGAGTGAATGTAAGTAAATATATATATATATATATATATACACAAAATATATAGGATGTAACACACTCACTTCATTGGAAGCAGAAGAAATATGCCAGGGTGCTAACAATCCAAAAAGTATATACAGCCAATAAAGTTGATGCGCTCAGCGGGTCTTCGTTTTATAAAATTTATTGACTTGGTGAAGGTCCAACGTTTCGTCTCTCAATGAGGCTTTCTCAAGAACAATAAGTGATGCAATCTGTCGCAAATTTATAGCTGAATAAATTAGGTTCAGTGTACTAACCTGTGTAGGACGTGGTCGTGTAGCCAGTTTATGGTGTAATGGTAACCAGCTGTAATGACGGCGTGTTCTAATCAAAACTGACGTGGGATGACCAAACGTGCTGAAAAAACAGCAAAAACAAATGTGCTCCAAAGTAAAAAAAAATTTAAAAAAAAAATGTGTAGTGGATAACTGGCTGAGTGCCAGAGTCAGTGGTATGAACTAAATAATAAGAGGACTGATTAATCGAATAGTTCATACCACTGACTCTGGCACTCATATTCAATGCAATACCAATCTTGTCGTCATGCAGGAGAACAGGACATTCCAATGTTTATTCTCTGCACTGGCTCCTCTAGTCCCGCGAGATGAGATGTTCCAAGGTCCAAAAACATCCAATCCAACATAGGTAAATGGTGGGTGTGAAGCTAGTCTATCTGCAGGCAATCTTGACATCTTTTGTTCTTCACATTTTCCTCTGCGTTTTCTGCAGGTTACACACCTATGGATTACGCTGGAAACCAGTCGCTTACTCCCTATAATCCACAATCCATCTGACCGGACTGCGCCTTCAGTGAAGTGACGACCTTGGTGCGCAACTTGCTCGTGATAATATCTTACCAACAGAGTGGAAATGTGATGAGTCTTGGGAATGATAAAGGGGTGTTTCTCATCCATTGTCATATTAACTGCTGGCATACGACCCCTTATTCTCATCAATCCATCTTCATCAAAGATGGGTTCAGCTTCTTGAGTGGACTGTGTTTGGCGATCTCTTCTCCTTTGTTGAGGCCCTTGATTTCTTTCTTAAAGAC
The DNA here is from genome assembly GCA_009364415.1 of Spea multiplicata. Taxonomy (NCBI): domain Eukaryota; kingdom Metazoa; phylum Chordata; class Amphibia; order Anura; family Pelobatidae; genus Spea; species Spea multiplicata. The sequence continues at coordinate 9,016 of VKOC01026511.1, forward strand.
TTCTTGTTGTACACATCTGATGATGATAGTTTTGGCTTGTGCAAGATGACTGCTGTTATACCTGTCAGCATCTGCAATCCTAGAGAAGGATTTGTACAGATGTATGAGCTTTGATATTGCTCGAGTGAGCGACTTCCAGCTGGAAAATCGTTCAAATCTGTGTGAGCTGAGATCGCCTCCAGTAGTTTTAGTAGTAAAAGCTGTAACTAATGTCCATACTTCTATGTCGTTATCAGGTTCCACAAGATAGTTGTGGATAGTTTCTTCTGTCTCTGTTCTTGTCAGAAAAGCTGGACCTGAGAACCAGTTGGTATCCGTTAGGACATCTGTTGACACAAATTTAGTTCTATGGTCTGCTGGATTTTGGTCAGAATTGATGTAGTGCCACTGTTCTGGACGTGTGGACTCTCTAATGCGTGTCACTCTGTTTGACACATACACAGAATCTTCTGGAAGAATTATTAATATACCCCAGCACAATCTTACTGTGTGTGTAAAACTTCACTGCATTAAGTTCAATGTCCACTTCGTCGATGATCAGGTCCGCCATCTCCCCTGCTAAGACTGCAGCACAAACCTCTAAGCGTGGAACAGTGTGAGCAGGACATGGCGCAAGTTTGGATTTTCCCATGATGAACCCAGCATGACTCTGTCCTTTGATGTCGACCACTCTGAGGTAGGCTACAGCTGCTATGGCCATAGTGGATGCATCTGAGAAAACACACAATTCTCTCTGCTGTGTGATAGATAAAGAGACAAGGACGTAGGACCTTTGAATATTGAGCTGTTCAAGTTCCTTCAGTGAATCTTTCCAAGACTTCCACTGTATTTCTTTCTCTTGAGGAAGAAGCGTGTCCCATTCGCCTTGTTTATGTTCAGTAGTGAGTTCTCTCATAAGAGCTTTGCCATGCATAGTGATGGGCACTAAGAATCCTAAAGGGAACATGTGTTGTATGTCTGCTGCTACTGCAACACGTTCTCTTCTAAATTGGATTCGGACTCCAAGGAGAAGGGCATCATTAAGGGAGACTCCTTCATGCTTTGCGCTGGAGTCGAATACTACCCGTATCTGCCCTGGTTTCTGAGGATGATATACACCAAATATTGGTAAGAACCAACATTGCTCTCTTTCCTTCAATGGTGATGCTTTTTCAGCTTGAGCACTGTCGAAAATCTTCTGCATGAAGTCATGAAAGTGTTCCTTCATATCTGGTTTTCTGTCCAGAGTATGTCACAATGAAGTGAGGAGCTTGAGTGCTTGTCCTCTTTTGTTTGTAAGGTGACACGGAAAGGTAGGGGAGCTACCCAGCTGTTTGAATCCTTGACTTCCCTGTTGATTATCTTAAGGAAGGTGTTATCTTCGATGGATGGGGCTGTTTTGTCATCGTCTTGTGTTCTTTCAAACATCTTGCACCCAAGATCATCCATGTTTTCAGCTGAGACTATGAAGCTCTGAGCGCTCTGTCACTGTATTGTGTCGTTCAGTCTCTCTTTGATCTGGATACAATTAGTACAGGGCCTAAGGCATGATGTGCTCCCATTGTGCAAAACATTTGCTTTGTAGACTCTCACCTTTGCTGGCTTATGAGCTCCATCTAGACATATGTCTCCAATGATGACCCATCCCAGGTCAAGACCTTGTGCAAATGGTGTGTTGTGTGGCCCAGTGTACTGTTCTCTGACCTTGTGCACACTCAGTATGTCTCTCCCTAACAAGAGGAGAATTGCTGTGTCTGAATCCAGTGCTGGAATCTTGTCTGTGAGTGGCATCAAATGAGGGTAATGACATGTCACTTTAAGTGTGGGGATCTCCGATCTATCGTCTGGAATCATATCACACTCTATGAGGGTGGGAAGAGTCAGCTGTATTTTGCTATCCATTGACTCGATGATGTAGTTGCTTGCTCTCCTCCCAGATGTATCCACAATTCCTGCATATGTCATCAAGGTATATGGAGTTAAACAACCTCTTTCAGAAAAGAGGTCAAAGAACTCTGTTCTTGCCAAAGAACTGTTACTTTGCTCGTCCAAGACAGCATACATTCTGACTGCCTTCTCTCTGTAGCCTGCAGGATACACTTTGACAAAGCATATCTTGGAGCATGATCTTGAGCTACCTGTACCTGCACATATCTCAATACACTTTGAGGTCATTGCAGCCGTAGCACTCTCCTTGTGCTCCCCGCCATGCTCTTCTTTGGTAGCAGAATCTTCAATTTTCCATGGCTGTGGCCCTGTGTGCAGAGCGGACAAATGTTCATCACTATTTCATTCTTTCCATTTCACTGCTTTATCACAGTTCTTTGCGAGATGTTGGGTTGAAGCACCGCATCTGAAACAAATGTTCTTGTTCTTAAGATAGGACTTACGTTTCTCTATTGTCTTGCACCTGAAAGTACGATTTTTTTTCATTCAATGAGACTTGTTATGTAGTGGACACTGCTTGTCTGGGTCATCAACTTTCTTTTCTGGGGTTTTACTTTGGTTGGCTTCAGACAATGACACTTCTGTCTTCCGCACAGACACTGGTAACCTGTGTTCCTTACGGTGCTTCAAAGGGTGTTTCTCTGTCTTCGCAGAGCTTGATCCAAAGTTTAGAAAGGCAAAGCTTGGGTCATTGCGCATTTTTGCTTGACTCAGGATGAACTTCGCAAAGAAGGAAAAGGGTGGAAATGCACCACGGTGATCACCTTTGTATTTTGATGCTTGTGTGATCCATCTTTCCAGTAAATTGTAGGCGTGAATGTTCAATAACTTTGAGACAGATTCTTACCAAAAGAGTTGAATAAGTAGATTTTATTGCTCGTGCACACGAGGGAGTGTCATCAGCCAAACTTGCTTGGAGCAAGAAATAGCCAAACACCTGTCCATTCTTAACCTTTCATTGCACATAGAGTCACACAGAAAAGGACACTCAGGGTTAACATAAAAATATCCGCTGAGAAGCTGAGGGCACATAATCAATATTCACAGTCCTCCCTTTTTATTCTTAACAGATCCTGTTAAGGAATCAATAAACTGTTTTTGGACGAGATGAAGCTTGTTGCATAGCAAACCATATGTCCATTAATTCATGGATCATCATACAATGTGTTATCCAGAGTTTGCAGGTCTTTAAAATCGGGGGAATTCTTCACCTTCCAACAAAGGCATTGCGTGGCTAGTGCCAGTACACTTTACACTCAGCGCCTTAATTAGCAGAAAGAAAACATACACACACATACAATAACAAACAATGCCACAATCATACCAGTCACCAGTTTTGCTCCAAGTGAACTGAACCATCTTTCAAGGCCAAATAGATCCCATTCCTCATTGCTTTATAAAACTAAACCCGTCCCCTAGAACTCCCCGACCTGGCACAGGGACACCCAACAGGGAAAAGAAAACTGTCGGTGCGCTAAGCTAGTCTCAGGCTCAAATAATACAAATGTATAATATGAGGCCTACCAAACAGTGTGAGCATGCTGCAAATACAGTGTGTTGGCTGTACAATGTATACAAAAAACAAAATACTGTCTCATTTATATTATGTTTATATATTTGTTGCCAACTTTATTAGGGTGAGAAGCGCAGACAGTATTTTGTTTTTTGTATACAGGGACACCCAACACAGGGAGCGTCCGCAGCATGTGGACCCGAAGCTCCACAAAACATTCTGCCTATGTCAATATACAAACCATCCCTCTCCCATGGTATCTAATCTCCTCCCTTTTGTGTCTGACAATAGAGTTGACCACTTCTGTATTAGACTGATACAAGTATTCTACTAACATGCACAATACCATAAAAAGTCTAACAAGACATGCAAAAAAACATTTAGATCTTCCTTTCAGCTTTTCCAATATTTTGTTGCATGGTGTCACGAGTAGCCTCTTGACCTTTCTCGGCTTTCCCATGTAGGTTAGTCAGCTAGGATTATTGTGCCTGTTGGAGGACTAACGTGTTGATTTCCTTGAAATCAGGAAAAAGCTTTATATGGCTGCAATGAATCCAAGAATGAATTGTTTTGTCGTCCTCTGTGTCCGTGCGCACTGCTTGCACCTGTGATTTGAGAGACTTAAAGTACTTCATTAAAGTCTTACAATACATGCTAATCATGTCATCTATCAGCATGATCATGCACCAATACTTCTAGAGAATTAACAGCTAGCATAGGACATCCCATTATGAGCTTGTGAGGTGTAACTTTTATGGCTGCATGAACTGAGTTCCGCATAGACATTAATGCTAAGGGTAAAGCTTCTGGCCAGAGCATTTGGGTTTCTGCGCATATCTTACTAATCTTATTTTTTAAGACTCCATTAGCTCTTTCTACTTTTCCTGCACTCTGAGGGTGATATGGACAATGCAGATGGTACACAATACCTAAAACTCTAGCGTGATCCTGTACAATATCAGCAGTAAAGTGTGTTTCTTGATCTGAAAAGATGTGCAGAGGTATACCATATCTAGGAATAAATTCCTGTAGTAGTTCTTTGCTACTGTTCTTGCCTCTGCACGTTGGCATGGGTAGGCTTCTTTCCAGCGGGAATATGTACACACTATAACAAGGTCATATTTATAATGCAAAGATCTTGGCATTTCAATAAAGTCAATTTGCAAACTACCAAAGGGTCCCATGGGACACCGAGTCCTGTGCCCTTGGTATGAGCTGCAATTTTAATTACAGCTATTGCACTAGGCATCATGAGACCATCTAACAATGCTTTGACATGTGTATGGTTAAGAATAGGGGAACCTGATGAAGTAAGGTAACCTTGCAATCGCCAGATGGCACCAAAATCATGCAGAGCTCCAAAGGAATATCTAGAATCGGTATATATGTTCACATGATCAATCACTTCTGACCCTCCCCATTGTGGTCCTTGAATAGACTTGGTCAGTTTCTCTTAACTTACTTGGAGCAAGAAATAGCCAAATACCTGTCCACTCTTAACCTTTCATTGCACATAGAGTCACACAGAAAAGGACACTTGGGATTAACATAAAAATATCCGCTGAGAAGCTGAAGGCACATAATCAATATTCACATAGGGAAGCTTCTCTATTATAGGGCTGACTCCAGGAGCTGTATCCAGATATGAGAGGCCACTTCTGGAGCTGGAGGCAGCAAAATATAGTGGATACCTATATTTTGCTGCCTCCAGCTCCAGAAGCATGTCCCCTAGTTCTCTTAGTTTCTGGCTGTCTTTGTTGGTTATTTTTGGAAATGTTTCAATTTTCTTGAGAAGTGCATCTTCAATTACTTCTGGTGAACCATAGCAGTCCTCCAGTCTCTGCCATACCATGGTAAGTCCTGCAGTTGCATTATGGACATGCACTGATCGAATTCTCCTGGCCTGCTCTGATGACTCTGGCCCAAGCCATTTGCAGAGTAGATCTAGCTCCTCCCTAGCTGTCGGTTTTAACTCTGGAGTGCTGCTAAGGAATGATGACTTCCAGGCCCAGTAGTTTTCAGGGCTGTCATCAAACCTGAGAAGACAGAACCCACCATTTCACGATGTATTATGTACTTTGTTACATCTGTAGCTCCAACTATATCAGGCGAGTATTTTTTGGGGGCAGATACAGTGTATGGCTGAGGCTGGAGTGGTAACTGGGGTGTTTGGCTGAACCCTCTGTAGCCTTGAAAGGTGTTCAGATGAGGGGGGATTACACTGCCATTCTGCAGGTTTCCCAAAGGACCGGCAGGCAGGTTTCTGTGTTCATGACCACTTAGCTTCCCATATTGGAGATCTGGTTCAGTCTTATAGCATCTTGCTGTATCAGAGTTAACCCCTGTCAATGGGACTGTTGGCAATTTGAAATGTGTTGTGTCATAAGGATGCTGATCAGAATGAGAATATGCTTTCACTTCTGCTTTTCTTCTAGCCACTTCAGCTGTAACTCTATGATGTTCCTCCTCTATGCAACCTTGTTCTCTTATCATTTCAGCTTCGCCTATTGCAAAGGAAGCTAGTGGCCTTGATGGCTGCAGCACTAGTGGACGACAGGTTAGAGCGGCTTGAATGTCTAGAACTAATGCGACTAGACCTGGCAGCTTCAGCACCAGCCGATTGCAGGTCAGATAGATTAGAGACTCTAGAGCAGGGCTTGACAAATTTGTTGTGAATCTAGGCGTCAGGTAAAAAAGTTAGAAGCCAGGATTTTTTTAAACTAACAGTTTAGGAATGATCTGATCATCATCAGCCCACTTACTAAACTCATAGCGTTTGACCTGGAAGCACCGTGGACTTTCAGGTCAGTGCTGGTTTTTTTTATGAATTTTTTTTTTTAACTCTTTCGATGCTGATGTTCCATTGGAGCACAGCATTGACTGATATTTAGTCCCCGCAAGCTTGTGGGACTCAATTGCTAGTCTATAGACCAGCCATTGCAGGGAGGGGAGTCTTTTGATGACTGCTGTAGGCTTCCATGCCTACAGGAATCATCAAAGGGCTTGTGGGGGCTCGTTTTTGCTGTTGCTTCCAGGCAGACCAGCCCCATACAAAACGGAATTAACCCCTAAATGCCGCAATTGCGGCATTGAAGGGGTTAATGCTGCACTGTCGCTCTCATGGAGCGATCAGGCAGCTGGGGGGTGTTGGGTCAGGTCCCCACACTTGTGTGGGGACCCAATCAACACACAACCCCCTTCCCTGAAGATGCCTGTGGCAGCTGAAAACACGATTGCTGGTTTTGCAGCAACCGCGTTTTCAGCCTACAGGATCACTCCGTAGGCTCGGGGGCAGGCTCTGAGTGGCTGTGCTGTCTGCCTAGACAGCAGCAGCAACGCCCCCGCGTGGTGACTCTGGATGTAAGAGGCTGACAAAACCTAGGCGCCAGGACAGAATTCTCTGTCGCCATGGCGACCTGGCGCCTGGGATTTGTCGAGCCCTGCTCTAGAGCTTCAGCGTCGTGTCCTGGTCCCCAGCATGTTACATGTGCTTTCCTCTATGTCTGGATGCTGATGAATGACTGGTGAGTTACCTTGTCCCTCTGATTGCTGGTTGTGGAATAGGCCGCCTTTCTTAAGCTTGAGATAGCTGAAGAGGTAACGTGTATGATGAATCCACTTTTCCTGTGGCTAGGCCCGCCATGTAGTAAGTCTTTTTACTGTTGTGCCCTCACGTGTTGCTAGTACAAGGTTTGGCAGACAGGGAACAATTTCTCAATAAAAACCCAATAAGCAAGGGTACTGTTTGGACTCTTACTTACTTTACTTTTACTTTTTGTAAAACTGCAAAATATACAGAATTAGGAAAATATATTAGAACATTGTTTCTACACATTCTCAAACTACAATGCTTACAAGTGACAGGCATACATGACTATTCAAATATCAACTGACAGAAAACAAAGGCCTTGCTAGCCATGCTCATATCACCTTACTGACTTGAAAATAATATACACCAACATGAAACAGTTAAATCAGTGAAAGTATGTACTAATGCATTTAAAACAATGACTTACAGACTTATATTTCCAAGGCCTGTGTGTAATGAAAAAGGGAGAGCTCATAACTGTTACTTCTCCTCAGAATTGCTTAGAGTGGAATAACCTGAAACAGGAAGTTGACAGAAACATGACCAAAGTTCACCACCAGGTGGCAGTGTAAGACACCAACTTTATATATACTAAGCACTGACATATATACAGATATAAGAATATATATAAGACCCACCTTAATTTTGGGGCTCAAAATTTGAAAAAAAAAGTATTATCATATCATATAATCATTAACTGCCCCTAAATTAACCCTAAAGACCCCAGTAACCATAACCGCCTCTAACCTAACCCCCACCTCCCCTAACTTTCAGCAGCCCAAATATTAATTCTATACTCACTGTTAGATGAGGTGCTGTCTGAGCGGTGAGGATGCTATAATTGTCACGGACTGGGTCCAAGCTGATGACTGATAGGACCCAGCGCGCCCGATGTAGTATGCAGGAGTCACAATGCAGTAGTGGAGTCTGGGGCAGGGCCTGGTTGCAGGGTGACCACACTAATCCAGGAGTTGAGCACCTAGGGTAGTGCAGCCAAACACCAGCGCCCTGATATGGCAGCAGATGTAGTCCAGAACAAAACGAATCCTGCAAGCACCCTGGAGCAGGCATGAAGCATATCACTGAATCACGAGCAGGATGCTGCAGGCTGGGAGAATGGAAGCTAAGCCAAGGTTAATATAGCAGACACATAACAAGCAAGGGAAAGGGAGGCCAGGCAAGAAACATGATATAAGATATACACGAGAAGTGGCTAGAAACATGACATGAATAGCGCAAAGACACAAGACAAGGAATAAACATAACCAAACAAGACATACATGTTACAAGGCACAACAAAGGACAGGGAAGAAGGCAAGGAACACAGGGGAAGGAGTGAGGAGCCGGAACCCTCGGACGCTTCTCCTTTAAGCAAGGATAGGACATATTAACTGGGACATGGGGAGAGGAGAGAGGAACCAGAATCCTCAGATGATACAAGGAAGAAAGGCAAAGGGACATAAGAGACAGACAAACATGAATACAGGAACTAGCCTAAGACTGATTGATCACAATTGGAGATTCCGTCACATGATATGGCCATAGTATGCTTAGCCCACCACTACGCCAAAGTACTCCAATGACGGTGGGTCCTAACGCTAATCCCTGCTGACAAAGATACAAAACAAAACAAACCAAACATGGAAACCAAACATGGAAACCAAACATATAGCACTGAGACACACCTTAGACTGCAAACTGCAGACTGAGACAAACAGAACACATAGGTGGGGCACACCTAATAAAGGAAGCAGAGCTGAAGCAAAGAGCTGGAGCAGAAGCAAGGAATGGAAAATAGAACAAAGCAAAAGGAAATCCAGGAATGGATCAAAGCAAAGCAGAGAAACTAAAGCAGGACAGATATGCAGCTCCGCAGCCTGGGCAGAACGTGACAATAATGAAAGGGGCTGGACCAGTCAGCAGTGTGACTGCAGGGAGGGACTGGGAAGTAGTAACTGCAATCTATAACCACTGTATAAAACGCACCAAGCTTTTAGACCAAGAGCTTTTCGAAAAAATGTGCGTCTCATACATGGGGAAATACGGTATATATATATATATATATGTATATGTGTATATATGTGGGGAGGGAGCCGCAAATCCATATTAATGCCCGTGTTTTTGGAATGGGATATCCAACGAGCTCATGTGGGTGTGATAAGTGGGGGGCTGCCCTAAATATGAAAACGTATGGCCTTTAATGCGTGACAAAAGCCCGCAGCAACTGTGATCGCGGGGGTCGCTACCCCTGCAATCACTTCCACAGAGGCCCAGCTGCTTGCCTGTGCGTTGCTCTCTGTGCAAGCAGTGTCGCTTGTTCCAACCAGGACAAGCAGGAACCCAGCAGAGTCACGTGACTTTACTTCACGGCACATGACCCCTTTCCGTTCAGAGGGATGTAGCGGCAGAGTCACACATTCCATGACTCTAGAACTATACATGTGTGTGTATATGTATGTAAACGACCTTCGTTTGGCATGGGATTTGTCTCCATTATTCACTCCGTTGCCAGTCTATTTTAACACGTGTGGTTGGCAGTCTTCTGAGGTCAATCGCCCCCCGTCACTTTCTGACAGACTGCTTCTGAGTATAAAGCAGTGTAAATATTGTCTAATATAATCTACAAAAAATGCCGTTTTTTCCTGTTTTCTCCTGTTTCTTGATGAGAAATTAAAGGTGTAATTAAATATCTAGTGTTTGACGGCACGTGTCCTTTATTTTGTTATGTGCTTTAATTATTGCATGTCTGTAGCTATGAAACTGTATACTACCTGCTCCTGTTTTAATTGTTAGGATCACATATTGTCCTGGGAGCATTTCCCCAGACTGTATTCTATATCTTTACCACTAGGTGGCGATAGCACAAGTTTCCAAGAACATTGGAGCTATTCTTTTTAGCAGATGTTATATTTATCTAATCCTGCATACCAGTATTATCAGTATCTATTATTTCTGGAGCGTTTCTTACAGTCCATATATTCACAGAGTATGACAAAACGTGCCTAATATTGTGTAGGGCCCCCTATTGCAGCCAAAACAGCCCTGACCTGTCGAGGCATGGACTGTACTAGATCTCTGAAGGTGTGCTGTGGTATCTGGTACCAAGTAGAGGACTGCATTGGGAGGCGGGTCACACCAAAAATCTTGCGGGTGCGGACGGACTTGCTGGGGTTGCAGGCGGTCAGACACTGTACCTGCGGGTCCTGGTAATCCGCAGTCCCACAAGGCTGCCTTCGAACTGCTCTCTTACAGTGTCTCCTCTCTTGCTCCACCCAGAAACAAAGCAGAGTCATGTGATGTGACGTCACTTCCCGTGACTCCGCTGTGTTCCTAGGCGGAGCAAGAGAAAAGACGCTGTGAGTGAGCAACTCGAGGGCAGCCTTGTGGAACAGCGCAGGAAATCTGCAGTTCAAGTAAGGAGGTACTGGTGATTGACCACAAATGTGGCCGGAGCGGGCGGGATTGTGTACACATGTTGCGGGAGCGGGCGGGATTGTGTACACAGGAGCGGGCGGGATGTTGCGGGAGCGGGCAGGAGTGGAACACCCACATTGCGGGAGCGGGCTGGATTGGACATGCGCAGGGCTCTAGTACCAAGATGTTAGCAGCAGATCCTTTAAGTCCTGTAAGTTAAGAGGTGCAGCCTCCATGGATGCTTCCTGGTGCCATGTGTTCTCCAGGTAAGCAATGGACACGCACACAGCTATCCACGTGATGTAAAGAACACGTGTCCCATCAGGCCAGGCCAACTTCTTCCATTGGTCTGTGCTCCAGTTCTTATACTCACGTGGCCATTGTAGGCGCTGTGATTTTTTTTAGGTTGATGAGATAAAACTCGTTAATTTGCCTGTTTTTATAATAACAGGTACCTTGTGTAACCTTAACCGTATATTTATTCTACAAGAGTGCCTCCTAGGGACTATAGGTGATCTTAACCCCTTCATGACTAGGAAGTTTTGCCCCTTACAAAAAGTTTTTGTTTTTTTCTAGTGTCTTTAGGAAATTTGTGTCTTCAGAAAAATAAATTTTTTCTTGTGTATCTTCACCAATTACTGTTATTTGTATTTTATTTATTTTTGATGAAAGCAGGCAGTGCCGGACTGTATTACCAGGAAACCAGAAAATGTGTTTATGATGTAATGTGCCCCCCCCCACACCATATATATATATATTATAGGATTATAGATGCACATATATCCTCCACTTACTACTACAACAAAAAACCAGGGGTATAAGACTTCTTTGCAAAACATGAATAGAATGCTAGGATGGGGAACTTTAATACAATCCTTTTATGTCAATGTAACACTGGTCTGGGGCAGGGAGAGAAGGCACCGACTGTGACCCGATGCTCCATCTCTTAAAGGTGTGCGCTGCCTTCTGCTGCATGTTATGCCGGTTGTGCCTGTTTTGGCACCCAGGACCGGGTTTAAACAATCGGCACACTCGCGTGTGATCGCTGTATTCCCAGAGATCTCCTATACCTGGAACGCAGTAATACCGGCATACACTACATGGAGCCCACTGCGGTTTAAGCATTGAAGTATTATACTAGACCGTAACATTTCATCGCTTTCTATAAGTTGTAGGAAAACGCATTTGGCATCTGCATGGTTTCTCTGTAGTTGCATCTTCTTGCTACCGAGGTTATTAGGTGTTCAAAACTGTAATATACATAATTGTATAACTTATGTCCTTTATTGTAAATAATTGTGTATCGCCCAGTGCCTCTGAGTAGAACAAATGTTCCTGGTTACTTCTCCTTTCGCAGCAACAACTGGAAATGCCTATTGTAGTTATGAATGAGTCTCACGTGGAACCGCGGAGGGATGTTTACTCACCGTTCTCTAGGTAAAGCATGGATAATCCCGTTACCTACATCTCTATTACAACTACGCCCCCCCCAGGTGAAAAAATGCGTCACTATAGCCCCTTCGTACTAGGGGCCTACTAGACCTGCCTATGACGTAAGCCGCTAAGTAGATCCGGCCCTGGTCACAGACAGTTAGCGTCCCATTTGTGACGTAGTAGAGCTTTATCTCCGCCGCCGGGAGCCTGTCACTTGTGTTGGTTGCGGTGTCGGGATCATGGCGTGTACTTACGTTGGCTATTTGGCGAGTTGGATCCCCGTGCTCATCCTCATGGCCACCGTGTGGTGGTCATACTACGCCTTCGTGGTGGAGCTTTGCATTTGTAAGTAACCGGAACCCCTCCGTACCCAGAAAGCGCGTTACTCTGCAAATAACCTCCAGAAACCCGCGGGGACTCCTCCAGAGGAGCGCTTCTGCCCCGTTATATAAGTCGTTGTGTGTTTGTTAACGGGTGTCTGAAACGCGCTGTAAATGTATGATTGTAATATTGGATTCTTTATGCGGCTCATTATTCTGTTCACAATAAGTCTGTCTGGCGTAAGGATGGCTCTGGTCAGGAGTTTATGTTCCGCTCGCTCTCGGTTAAGGATATCAGACACGGGTCTAAATTGGTGATTTTTAGGGCTTCAGAGCTTCCCGGGAACCCTTTTTACTTTTAGAGAGTAATTTCACAAAGAAGAGCTGAATTGGGCCCCTGGCATAAGCTTCGGCCTGGGACCAGTTGCCCCTTTTGCCCCGTGTAAAATCCAGCTGTGGCTGGAGAAAGTGGCCTGGAAGGGCCCCTCGTAATGCAAAATGGCTTCAGAGTTCAGATCCTGACTTTCATGCCAACTATCCGCTTAGTGAATAAAGGACTTTAGGCTTTTAAATAATCTGCGGTACAACATGCGGTCTACTGCAGCTCTGGTGCTTAAAGTAGTGCAGTTACCATGGCAGCCAACAGAACGGTGATTGCTCCGCTTTTACTGCTCTGCACCGGGATTGCTCCGTATATATAATCCGTATTGTTCTTGGGGTTTTCTATTATGTTGTAAAAGTCACGAGCGCAGTGTGTTTGTGCGTTAAACCTTTATTATTATTTGTTTATTTTGTATGGAGTGTTTATTGACTGTTTAATAATAAATATTTTTTTCTCTTGTAGATACCATCAAATCAACCACTGAAAAGGGTAAATGCTTTAATTTTTTTGTACATAAGTTGTCATTTTTACCTGTTGCGTTACCTGTGATGTTTAGCTCTACAAATTCACTAATTGTCCGCCTTTATTTTGAAAGGCTTTGGGGCCCAGACCGAAGGGGCCACAATTGTAATGCAGCTGGCCCTTCTTAATGCATCGTAGCGTTAAGCTGATCGCTCTCACAGTTAATATAAAATATATTATAAAATACTGACACTTATTCATGAGCGTCTGCAGAAAGTCTTTAGATTTAACACTATATAGCCAATCGGTGTGTGTGTATATATATACTGTATTTGCTCAATTATAAGACGACCCCCCAAATTTTGAATATTAATTTGGGGGGGGGGGAGAAAAAACCTGAATATAAGACTACCCTATAAAAAAATATTCTACTAGTAAATATTAATTCACACGTAAGCTATATTTTAATATTTAATAAAAACTATGATTTGAGATTTTTTTAAATTTCTTTTTATTTGCCACTCTGCCCCCCAGATATGTCTTATACTCCCCTATATGCTACTCTGCCCCTCAGATATGCCTTATTCTTCCATATATGCCACTCTGCCCCCCTCCCCAGACTTGTCCTCTGTGCTCCAGATTTCCTGGTGTCTAGCGGGGGCAGCTGGTAAACGTCTGCTGCTGGCTGGCTGGCACTTCGGCCCAGGGTTCTATGATGGAGCACGCGAAGGTCATGTGATGCCGGTGCTCCATCATAGAAGCCCCAGTGGAAGTGCTGGCAGCAGCAGAGCTTGTCTACGCGTATTGCACAGGCATTCAACAGCAGCCAGAGAGGAGGATCCAGGTCCCCTGCAGCGCTGCGGGGATTTCGATCTTAGTCTTGTATTCAGACCTCTTATTGAGGTCTGATTATACGATAACGTTGAATATAAGAAGACGGGTATTTTTCTGAAAAAAATGTCTTATATTCAAGCAAATAAGGTAAATATTAATATAAATCCTCTGTTTCCAATAATTGATTGCTTGCGTTGTAACTCTATGCGTTTGTGTTTTTGTTACAGTTGTATATCTGGTGATTTATCACATGATATTTATGATGTTCTTCTGGTCATACTGGAGAACGATCGTTACGTTGCCGGCCAGTCCATCTAAACAGGTAAGTGTTGGGAGGTTGAGAAACTTGTCACTTGTCTCCTCCGGCTTTCGCATTATATTTTGAAGATGATGTTCCACCTATTCTGCTGAACACTTTTCCCAGAAATAATACTTTAATGCGTAGTTTTACCATTTTAGTCAATTTTGGAAGGGAGACATAATTGTCGTGACAGAAAAGCAAAGAACATAGGCTGATGCCTTAGAAATGGAGAAAACGTTATTAATTGTGTTGATTCCATTTTTACGTGATTCCCAGTAGCAATGTAAACGTTAGGTAGTACAGACCTCTGGCACCAATAGTTTTTTCACCTCTTAGTAAATATGTTCCTGTTTTTTTTAATTGTCTTTCTCTGCTGGTAAACTATCTGGTAATCTGATCTGTTATTTGGTCAACATTAGAGAATTCTAGTCTAAATCTAGTCTTTGATATCATATAACCTAAAGTGAGATTCAGCTAATCTGTTAGTGGCAATTAGTGTATCACAGAGTGTATAATATATATTGTTTGAATAAAACTCGTTATTATTCTTCTGAATGCCTTACTTGGTTATAAAGCTATCCGTTTCCATAAACAGTTGTCTTTTTAGGATATTGGGAGAAAAGATCCTCCAGTATTTCTTGAATATGTTGGATTGTTTGGTTACAAATCACTAATCCGCCATTTTATTCATCTTTTATAGTTTTGCTTATCCAATTCTGACAAGAAGCGATACAAAAAGGAAGGCAGCAAAAAGATTCGGCAAGAGATTCTCGAGCGGGCAGCTATGGATTTGCCAATCGTCACAAGAACGCCAAACAATGGTGCCTACAGCCACTTCTTCATTCATTCAGTGATATAATAGTAAAGTATTGTCAAAGTAATCAAACCACTTGAGGTCCGAGGGCACAAGTCAGACTCGATATCAGCCCAAGGAAATTATAGAGGCGTTTTATCCAACCCGGCTTCAGCTTCCGCTCCTTCACGAGCCGTGCTGAGTCAGATTGTGGTCACAGTAGTAGTAGATGCTCACATAGCAGGTTTCATGCCAGTGGCCGAGATAAACATATCTTCTAATTGTTGCTATAGTCAGGGTTCCTGATAAATCAGCCAACTGGTGTATATACAGAACTTCAGGAAATCTTTTCATACACAAGAATCATCAAAAAGATTATGTGATTGCATTGACATATAAAGAAATAAATGTGCATTAAATAAAAAACCTTCACTACAAGACAGCTTTACGTGTCTCGCACACCAGGCGCTTTATTAGAAGAGCTTATGATTAAGAGCCGGTACGCGAAATGTGTGAAGCTGTCTTGTGAGTTGATTGATGTCTCCCATCGTGTCGCTGGGCTGCGCGTTTATTTTTACTGCAGATAAAGACATTACTCGGGGACAACTGTTAACCGAGTAATTAAGCAGGTTAACTGAATGCCGGTGTCCCTATGTACCTCGACTACATCAATCTACGTTCAGTATATTCTTCTACTCTTTCAGATCATGTTGGTGTCATGTTTTTTAAACCCCCTCCTTTTTTTGTGCCACAGGTATCCGGTATTGTAAAGACTGCAAGGCTATTCAACCTGACCGGTGTTATCATTGTCCAATTTGTGAAAGGTGAGCCTGTTACTTATGTTTTTTACTTACAATATTGATCTAAACACACGTGTGCTGCTCAGATTTTTAGAAATACAGCACCTGTGTGTTTGTTTTGTATGTATTGTGACATTTTTATTTATTATTTGTGGTAAATGAACATTGAAGAGGTAGAAGGCCGTTTACAGATTTAGCTCAGCGCTTGTTCCCGGCCGCTTGCCGGATGCCGGATCCTGACACTGGCTTCTATACAAGCTTTCTTTTACCGGCAAGTGAAATGCAGACTGTACACTGCTTAAGTGTGTAGCAAAACCTAGATTCACGGCTAGACCATTTCTATTTTATCCTGTCGGTGGATGTAAAGCTGAGTTGGAAATACTCTTCAGACTGCCATATTTGCCATATTTGCTCCAGATTTATTCCGGAATATTTTTGCAATCTCACATTTGCTTACTGTCTCTTTTTAGATGTGTGCTGAAGATGGACCATCACTGCGCCTGGTATGTATTCAATAAGTACTTACATTTTATAAATGTATTTGTTTATTCATGTACTAAACCCAGGATTTTTGTTGTAGGGTAAACAATTGTATTGGATTTGCTAACTACAAGTTCTTCTTGCTGTTCTTGTTGTACGGCTCGCTGTACTGCCTGTTTGTTGCTTCTACGGTGCTCCAATATTGCATAAAGTTTTGGATGGTATGTATTTAATGTTTTTTTTAAATTATCGAGTATTTAGTAGATGTTGTAAGTCTTAATTTCATTATAAAGAAGTGGCATATACTTATCTCAAGCTTTCGTGTTATTAATATGTATGCCCAGTGCACAGCACGGCAGAATATGATGGTACTATATGAAGCAATATAAAACCTTTCATGTAGTGTAAATGTTCTCTATACATTGGGCTAGCCGATTTCTCTTGAAAACGCATGGTTCGCTCTATATTGTCGCTCTTGGAGTCCGACTCTTCTGGCATCTAATACGTTTTCATTCGGTGTCGCCTTTCTACAGCAAATCTGGGGAGTTATTCTCAGGTAAATTCATGTGATCCAGTGATCGTGTTGTTCATCAAAACTTGCATGTATTTAATGTTCTCCGTTTGTTTGGTTTAATTTGTGGGCAAAGCATGGTGCACGTACCACCTGGCAGTAAGAGGGTTAACATGTAGGCTTCATAAAGCGGTGCTGTAGAGTTCATTGTTTGATGTCATCGCCCCCAGTTAACATGATGTTGCTTTAGCAAAGAAAAGTCATTTTTAAGGTATTTTAAGACCATCCGTGTTGGATCTCCCATCGTATCATATATTCAGGATGCGTCTTGTAGATAAATCACACTTTCTGTCTATAGACCTCAGATTCATCTGTACAGACATGTGCGCAAGTGTAGCTATAGTTCTTAATTGCCATTTAGAGGGAAATAAATTGTTAGTAAATACTAAAAAGTGTGTGAAGCCGTGCCCTGCTTTTATCGCGTGCGCTGAGTTTAGATTACAGATTTGTAAGATACTGAAAGGTGCAGATACTTGTGATGAGCAGGATATTTATTGCCGATGTGATGTATTACACCCGGATCATTTGTTGCTCTTCACTTTTTGCCCAGCGCTGTCTGCTTTAGTCTAGACTATAATCTGTGTGACGCGATTACATGATTAATCCTGGTTTCTCTCTCTATAGAAATATCCGCTGGACGCCCATGCCAAGAGCCACGTCTTATCTCTGTTTTTTGTGGGAATCGTGCTCTTCATCTTCGTATTTTCTCTGTTTTCCTTTCATTGTTGGCTTGTTGGGAAAAATAGATCAACTTATGGTAATGTATTCGCTTTCTCTCGCATAAGTACAATAAGTAGTGTTTGTTAGTAAGTGGGTATAGATTAAGCGCTTTCTAATATAAGTGATGCTAAATCACTAGCAATAAACTCCCCTGTTAACCCGGAATAAATAAATATCACAGTAAATAACGTGTGACAGCACGAGAAATATAAAAATATATATATATCCTCACATATTATACAAAGGCCTTTCCTTTTGCCCAACCCAAAACAAATCGCCCCTGGCGCATTATAATTTATTCGTTTAGCTCGCTTATCCTGGTTGTGACAAATGATGTTATTTGGATTTCAGAGTCACAGCTTACTCCATGTTTTGAAAGCGGTGAAGAGAAGGACGGATTTTACCTTGGCTTCAGCAGGAATTTCAGAGAGGTTTTTGGGGAGCAAAAGCTGCTTTGGCTGCTGCCCGTGTTTACGAGGTACACTTACATATTTTATTCCCCAGAACGATGATTATTAACACTTACGGATCGTGCCATGCTATGGAGAATTCCTATTGCCTACTACTGTACTGACAGCTCTGTTAACTGGAAATGATATCACGGTGACCGAAATGCTGAAAACCAATGTCGTGATTGTAGCATTAATACGCTTAACAATGCTTAGTCTGACCCATTTGAGCTTTCTCTGGTATCATTTGGAGTGTTAGATTCTAATAGAGCTGAACCTGTATGTCTGAACATCTGTTAATACAATTGTCAATTCTTTATATTCTCTTTTTCATACTTTGGGGTCTCCCTTTAGAAAGCAGAAGGAATAACATGAAACGGTGTGCAAGACATGGTGATAATTTTGCCCCCTGTGCAAATTTGAGGTCCTCACCTAAAATAGTTAAAATATATATACATATTATGCGGTGTCCTGTGTCTTTAGTATTAGTGCGTTGCTTTCTGATCATACAGGGGGCTGGCAGAGGATTATTCCAAGTATCTGCTCAGCGAGCATGTTTTAAAACATTATCACTGAAAACGCTAGTTGCCAGGTTATACTTTTACGTCAAATACGTTTGGATATTATTTTTGCAATGAGTAAATTATCACAAATCTTCCCTCCAGTTACTTTGAGGAGCGCTGCGGTTCCACACTGAAGTTACTAATCCATTTATTGTTTTTCTTACAGTTTGGGAAATGGAGAAACGTTTACAACTCGCTTTGTTTCAGGGGACCCTGAGCAAAATGCTGGGATGAACCAAGATGACACCCCCAAACAGTATGTATCACTTATATACTTTTCACATGTCCCCTTATAAGCCGGATCATATGCAGAAACACATAACCAAAGCTTAATAAAAGATTCACTGCAGCGAAGGGTATTTGGTGCTTCTGTCCTGGAAATATCTGCAACTAAGAGTTATATATATATATAATACACAAATACTATACTGTTCCCAAAGAATTGCAGTTTACATAATACTCCCTTGTTTGTGAAGCCCCAATTTATTGCATGTTATATACAGTGTATATAATCCATTTGTTTATAACTGAACGATGCTGCATCCTTTGTCTAAATCCTTTTGAATAAAATTTCTAAATTGCATGTAAATAAAATATTTTTCTGTTTGCAGCTCCAGTTCCGCGTAGGCATCCTCTGCCAGACCTCTCAGCGAGACCCAGAAATGGCCGAAAGGTATGGTTCAAACATTTTAAGTTTGCTACTTATCAGGGGCGTACCTAGAGTATTTGGCACCTGTATGTGGCACTCCCCCCCACATACACTCTAAAACTGCATAGCTTCTACCGTTATATACCGGTGCAGACACTGAAGGTGGTACAGCATTACTGTTATTATATACTGAGGCAGACATTGACAGTGGTACAGCGTAATCCCTATCACTATACACTGAGCCAGGCATTGACAATAGTGCAGCATAACTCCTATCACTATATACTAAGCCATACATTGATGTGGTGTAGGCCTACCACTTCATTGTCTGGCTTAGGGATGCCCTGAAACGAATTCTGGACTGAAACCGAAAATGCAGCATTTACCTGGCCGAAACCAAATATGACCCCCCCACACCATAAAAAAAATCTAACACTTTTATTTAAAGTAAGTAACACACCAAAATAGGACAAAACAATTAAATAACAATATTAATAATATATATATGTAACCAAAGAAAAAATGGGCACTCACGGGTCTTTGCAGTAAAGTGCATTAAACACTAGTTTATTTCAATCAGCACGGCCAACGTTTCGGACCACCTCCAGTCCTTTCTCAAGGCAAAGACCCGTGAGTGCCCATTTTTTCTTTGGTAACATATATCTGGCTATTTTTGGAGCACCCGGACAACTAAAAGCCTGTGTATATTAACAATATTTCTGTGCAGCCGCTCCCTTTGGTTTGTGTGTATATATATATATATATGATTGTTAACAGCAATGACATTCCTATCATGTCCAGGCATACCCAGATTCCAGGATATACTGGCAGACTTGGCATGATAGGAGTATGATTGCCCTATCTACCCCTTCTCACTCCCTTCTGCCCTATCTACCCCCTATCCCCCATCTCACCCATTCTCCCTATCTACCCCGTCCTAACTATCTACCCTCTCCCTCTTTGAAGTTCACTTACCTTTCAGGAGTCCTGCAGTGGGGGTGCAAGGCCTCTGTCTCCCAGCTCTGCCACTGTATGGAACAGTATAGAGTGATGGGAGTTATGATGTACTTTAGAACATAATTATATAATGAAAAATTCATTGGAAATGGTACAGCATAACACCCATCACTCTCACACACTTACCAATCCACACATTTACCAATCCA
>VKOC01026523.1:0-18174 GCA_009364415.1 Spea multiplicata
CCTATCTACCCCCTCTCCCTCCCTATCTATTCTATCTATCCCCTCTCCCTCACTATCTATCCTATCTCCCCCCCAATCAATCCTATCTACACCCTCTCCCTCCCAATCAATCCTATCTACCTCTTCTCACTCTCTAACCCCCTCCTAACTTTCTACCCTCTCCCCCCTTTCACTTACCTTGGGCTTGTAGAAGTCCAGCGGCGGGATCGCGTGATCTCTGTCTCCCTGGTCCTGCCGCAGCGTGCCCGCGCTCGGCTTGGAATGACGGCACGGCGACCAAGGAAGGCAGAGGCCTCGCGGAGAAGAGAGAGAGGCGCCGAACGGTTGCTGAGAACTTATTCCTCAGCAACCGCTCGGCAGTACCACTTGAAAGTACCAAGGAACTCTAATAATCCTCTTTGGCAATGTAGCATAATTAATTTTGTTCCATCCCGACAAAACTCATGAGAGGCATGGACTAACTGCCGTTAACTCCATTGACTGGCTCTGCTCATATTGTGTCACTGGCCAGCTGCCCACCTGTACTTCCATTTAGAATAACATTTAAAAATTGTCATTTGTCAAAAAGAACTAAAAAGACTTACCAGTGTCTGGTTAGCTGTAACCATGGTGGCATTTGTGTCATCACCCCGGATTGGAACAAGGGGCATGGTACCAAATTTTTGCTTGGTGACATCTGAAGAGGAGTGCCTTCTTAAAACCACAGGACGGAGATCGTCATGCTGCAAATATTAATAATCTTACAGTAAATTAATATTGTTAATTTACTGAGCCTTCAGCTATTCTTAAAGTGAAGTCCCATGGAAAAATAAATATGTATCTTTCAGCTTTAAAATCAGTCAGTTTTATATTATATTGCTAACAAAAAGTTATATTGCTAATAATTGCATTATTGCTGCTTTGAGTGGTTTCATGTTTCTATAAGTTTCATTAGTCAGTGACAGGCTGTGAGACTTATTTTAATATTATAATATAATTAACACATTTTAATAAAATAGTAATACTATTTTGGTGGGAATTCCTCTGTAACTTCACAAACATTTTGCTTTGAAAAGAGGATGTTCAAGGCATGAAACTTTATAATAGTTACTACAGACAAAAAAGAAATAATAGAACGTACTGTGAGTGTACCACATGCTGGAAATGGACAACATACTCGAACATTATGCACATAAAAAGGTAACTCCAGCCATAAAAATATGGATGTAGTATAACAGCCTAATTATTTTTGGGGAACTTTGATATATCAAAATAATACAATACATTTCTTGATTTGGTTGGAATATCTCCAAAACAGAAAGACACATAGAAGACACATAAATGTTATGTGTCTTCTGTGTCTAAATAAATACCTGGGCCTTTAGAATGCTTGTGATCCAGTCCCACATTTCTAGCTGCCCATTACAACACAAGCACCTAAAAATGTAAAAGAAACATAAGTACCTTTTATTATAGTTACTATACATTTATTATAGTTACATATTGAAAATTCCATGCAAAAAACCCATTGATGAATGAGCAAACTGTTACACAATGTCATGCAAGAAAAAATATGTACAAGCACAAGTAAACCGGGGAACTAATCAGACAGTCAAAGATTATGTGTCAAATAGTCCCTTATATTCATTGTACGTGCCTCTGTATGTGCCACATAGACACATATATCTCCAAATTATGCCAGTTAGACCCATTTACTTCTTTTTCACCTGTACCCCCTCATTACCTCTTACATGGCTGAGCAGGATAAGGGTAGAGCTGAATGTGAAAAAATTATGTGACTGGCAGACAGGGTCAGGTGAGGAGCAAATGGCAAATTATATATTGGTATTGGTAGTCTTGGGGAGGGACTCACAGAGCTCGTGGACCTTTATTTACAGCCAACAAAAACCAAATAGCTACCACCTTGCTTCAGATTACAAGCTGTAAGCCCGCTCTTGGACTTTAGGTTACAGGCTGTTGTGCACCCACCGGTCAATAGCAGATTTAAAAAACCAGGATGACTCCACGCCAACAATAAATGAAATGGTTGACAACTAAGTGTTTGTGAAAAAAAAAGTTTCTTGAAGGCATTGTTGCTTTCCACCAGGAAAAAGGCAAACGCAAGTGCCGAGAATAAATTCTCTTTTTTTCACAAACTTCTAGTTGTCCAGCATTTCATATATTGTTGGCGTGGAGTCATATCCTGTCTTTTATTTACAGCTTATTGTGGTTGGCTAGAAAAGATACATTTGGGATAAAAACAAATGCTGCAGCAAATAGGGGGCCCTTTAGATGGCGAACACCACATTCATGGTTCTTCCTATATGTTGCAATGACTTATTCGTGTATGCTGCATATTAAGTATTGGACCCCATTTCTTGGTGTTTCCACAGATTTAGCAATTATGCATCTGGGACAATTGAATTTTTGTTGCTAGCCCTAGAATTTTTCTTGACACATAACTTTAGGTTTTTATTTATGACGTTATATTGACTAGCACTTTAATAAGGTTAAAGAGGCTTCACTAATATTTTAATATTATTTTGGTAACATATTTTAATATTATTTTGGTAACATCTCATATTATTGTGTGAATATGCTGGGTACCTCTCTGATAAGGTGCTGTTGATTATGTGACTATGATTATGTGATTATGTTAACCCGTGACTGCTGTTTATAAGAGATGTGGTTTGTCTGTAACCCAGACTGTTTTGGGGTAAGCAAAATGCGAAATATGTCAAGCATTAAGTCTGGTATTGTCAGGTTCTCCAGGTTCTTGTGTTTGTACTGTCCATGGACATGTATAAAAATTGTAGCTGGCATTTCCAGCTTTAATTTCATATTTTAATTGACAGAGGTGTCAACTCTAAAGATGCCTTAAATGTACACCATCTGTTCACTGGAGTCATGCTAAATATGTTTCAAAAAACTTAAAATGCTTCAATTAATATTTCTCATAGAGCCAGTTCCTCTTTCAATATGTCTAAATGCATCTAGGCAGTGGTCATGTGGTATTAGCGGTATCCTCAACAACAAAAATTCTGTGCAACCAGTTCACACAAATTGTATTCAGGGAAATTACAAATGCTCAATCAGTCATACATGTTACGACTACTAGATACTGACAATTTAAGTGCTGCTTTGCAAGAGATGCTGGACTACAATTGCAATCATTCTCCACAATTTGAGCTACAGCTCAAAAATACTTACAGTTGCTGCTTGTCTAGGTAGATAGTGAATCCCCACCTACAAAATGAATTTAGAAAAACTTTTGTCAATCATTAACCACCTAAGACATTCAAGGAGAAAAATGTATGAACCTTTGCTAAATGATGGCTTTGCTGTTATATAGACAAAAAACAATATGCCCTTTATGAGCAAGCAGTCCCTAGGGAGACATGAGCGCAACTGGGACCAAACCAGACCTTAAGCCTGGCTCACTGAGCCAAGTCAGATTTACCCACCAAATATATAGGGTCGACGTCTGTTTGGATGGATACTTTGGGACGGACCCAAAGACAGAACAGCAGAACAAGCCTTAATCAGCTTAGCGCATGAGGAATGCAAATTAGGGGTACCGGGCTAAATGCGTTCCAGCTTGTAAGTCTCCCCTTCAGTTCAGTGCTGTGTTTCAAATAAATACAAATTATCTAAAGACAGGGCTAAAAAACTGTATTTTATTTAAGGCTAGTGATCATATGAAGCCGTTAATTATCACATAGGCTCATTTTTAAATCATAACGAGATACAGATAGGCCCTGATCAAAAGTTGACATGTCCTTGAATGTGTGGCCTTGTTACAGACACACAACGTGACACAAACAGGTTAAAATGGCAATTAAAGGTTTTTAAATTGCAATTATTGTCTGTGTATAAACTCAACGAGTTTGTTAGCCCTCATGTGGATGCACTCAGGAGGCTAGATACAGATCCATGGGGAGCAGAAAAGAACCTTTTTCAATACATCAACAAAAATGAGCTGCATGGTCGAGTTGCCAGTAAAAGCCTTTACTGCGGAAATACCACAAAAAAGCCCAGTTGCAATATGCCTGACAACACCTTGTAATTTGGAGTGACAAGACCAAAACAGAGCTTTATGGTCACAACCATAGCGCTATGTTTAGAGAGGGGTCAACAAGTCCTTTAGCCAAAAGAATACCATAGCCACTGTGAAGTGAAGCATGGTTGTGGCTCACTGATGTTTTAGTGGTGTCTTCTAAAGGCACAGGGGATCTTGTGAAAATTGATGGCAAGATGAATGCAGCATGTTATCAGAAAATACTGGCAATTTGCATTCTTCCGCACAATGCTGCACATGGGACATTCTTAGACTTTCCAGCACGACAATGACCCTAAGCACAAGGCCAAGTTGACCCTCCAGAGGTTACAGCAGAAAAAGATTAAGTTTCTGGAGTGGCCATGGCAGTCTCCTGACCTTAAAATCATCCAGATCTCAAACATGCGGTTCACGCAAGACGATGCATGATCTGGAAACATTTTGTCATAACAAATGGGCAGCTATACCTCCTGCAAGAATTTGGGGCCACAGACTACTATTACTAAAGACTACACGCTGTAATTGATGTTAAAGAGGGCAATACGCATTATTAAGAACTAAGGGTCATTTCATTTTTTTTCTTGCCATGTTTTGTTTTATAGGGAAAAGAAAAAATGTTGTGCGCTAAGCTAGTCTCAGGCTCAAATAATACAAATGTATAATATGAGGCCTACCAAACAGTGTGAGCATGCTGCAAATACAGTGTGTTGGCTGTACAATGTATACAAAGAACAAAATACTGTCTGCGCTGAGCTTAATTATGCTTTGGCCAATTCATATAACCAAAACCTCTCATTTATATTATGTTTATATATTTGTTGACAACTTTATTAGGGTGAGAAGCGCAGACAGTATTTTGTTCTTTGTATGTTTTGTTTTATGATTGAGCCATTCTGTTCTAACCTGCCGTTGAATATGAAACCCGTAAGAAATAATGCTCACTCATTTATTACCAATTCTCCAAGGGTATGTAAACTTTTGATAACACCTGAATATTAAATTGTACTGTAGATTTCATCTACTGCCTTATAGAGTGGCTGTATGATAACCTTGCCTGGGAAATTCCGACCAAAGAGAGATTAAAGGCTGTGATATCCTGGGGCCCCTTCAAAACTTACGGAGATGGTGGCTTCATCTTTTTTCGGATTCCCATGTAAACTTTTGCATTTTCAAGAGGCCATTCTCTTTCTGGCTTTGCGCTCTGTAATACAAATAAGAAAGAAAAAAAATCACGTAAGTATCTCTACGCAAGCCGATAAATGCAGTTAACGACATATGAAAAGTATTTTGGTATTCATGTCAGACTTTAGAAGCATTTTAGAAGCCAAAAATAATATATCTGTTGAAAATCAAACAGATGCACTAAAAAATGTTGTAATGATTACCCCTACAACCCTTATTGTGTAAGTGAATGATGTAAAAACCAATACCTTCTTTTCCTTAAGCAGCAGCAGCTTCCGATCTCTGATGACAAAATACCTTTCCTGGAATTTACATCCCAGTAGTTTAGGGGACTCCTCTCTGCACTTCACCAACCCACACTTAGGGGTTTCTCTTTTTGCTCCTAATGGTGTACAGCAAGAAGGGAACTGTTACAGATGCGGTTTATATATCAAAAAGTATATTCTTCTATTTACTCCAGAATTGTTTAATATTCACCTGTAAAAAGACAACTTCCTTCTACAATTGGGACCTTTTTTACAAGCAGGTAAGCTGAACTAGGCTCTGCCAACTTGCACCACTGCAAAGCCTGCTCTAGAACCTTTTCCTTAGGATGCAAAGGTCGTTCTGCGTAAAACACACAAGAAAGAATTTGTAAAAATGCAAATTCTATCCCAAAATCCACTTAAATAGAATTTTGAATACTTCCCGCCCAGATCCCCAAGGTTTCCTAATAAAGGGAAAAAAACTAAGCTAAATTAATAGAAACAATTCAGAGAACAGGAAAGTTAAGATGGCTGTTCCCAGGATAAGAACATAATGTAAGTTTATATATTTTATCTTAATAACATAAAGTACATAAGCCTATTAGTACACTGACCTGTTCACCACAATAAGAATCTATATGTAACATACTTGAATTCTAAATCCCACAGATGAAATTTGTTGTTGTCTTTTACAATCAAATGCTGACTCCACTGATATTTACCAAGTTCACCATTTTCAAATACTTCAAAGGTCAGCCAGATGTCCAAGCTTGCAGGAATATTCCGCATATCTAGGACCTGATTAGTGAGCTCCTCTGCTGTCATTACTGGAGACACCTGAGTGCAAACAATAAAAAAACACATATAAAGAACAAGGTAAAGTCTTAAGCTTGTAGAATACTATGAAAGCTGGCGGCATGTAACTGCTGATTTCTGCATGTACTACACTTTGCTCTAAAACTGCGAAATCATTGCAAAATAACAGAAAATGGCACGCAAATCACTATTTTTTCTTAATGCTTACAACATTTTCCCTTTAATGGTCAGCTTACAGCTTCACTTTCAATGTAGAAAAGCAAACTATAAAAGCACAAATACAAACATGAATTTTGTAAAATAACAGTAGATGAATTCCCTTTTAACTGCCGTCTCTGGTTTGGAAAACATCTAGAGTGAGAGACTTTACAAGTTAAAATGCAAATGATATGGCTTTAGAATTACTAACCTTCAAAGTGACACAACAGTCTGGCAATTTCTTTTCCAAGTAAACCTCAATAATTAGGTCTCCGGCTTGTGACAGCTGTCAAATGGAAGGTAAAACTTGTTAAGGACTATACACTATACACATCGGCACAACAGACTATGACTGATATTTAATATGTATATTTTATTCCACGTAATAATAATACAAAGCCAAGGAAATACTGTTACAGTAAGTGATTATTGGTGCTTATTAATAGTGGACCACTTCCCACTAATCTTTCAGTAAAAGTGTGCTGTTTGGGGGTAGTCAGTGCTTGGTGGTTCAATGTGGACCAGTGAGAATTGTGCATGCCCGCACTGAGAAGATGTTGTGACATCATTATCTAATGGCCCACTTGTCCCTGGAAATATATGGGGAGCAAATACACTGGAGCTGGGTGTTATTTGGGAACAGTCACTTCCTCAACAGTGAGCAAAAGACGGGGTGCATCAGGTTCTGACATTATAACATGGTGCTCTTTCTGTCCTTGGTAATGTTGATGGAATAAAGGAGCCATCTTAGGCAGTGGATCTCTTGGCTTCTACACTGGACCATGAGGGGCAACCCTTTTTTTACACCACTGAACAAAGCAGAACTATCTAAAGATATATGGGTCCTCAGACCGTCACTTCTGGTGTCCTATTACCTGGACATCTTTCCATGTAGTGATTAAGCTATTTTCCAATTCCATTTGTGTCACATGTTCTTCATCAATCTGGAATGGTAAAATAAAAAATATATAGAAAAGTAAAAATGATGTTGGTTAAAAAAGGACTATCCCCTTCTAAACTGTTCACATCAAACTTTTACAACTCTATTGATACCTGGCACATTAGATATTAAATGCTAATCAGAGTATCTGGCAATAAATGACAGTTGAAAAGACAGATTATGGGCACTGCTGGTTTACATTCATATATATTCAAATTAGCATGCATGTGATTGGCTTTTACTACTCCCAACTATTTTACTGGGAGTTTGGGTACCATTGACCAGAATGAGAGTTTTGCTCATCATTTATTTTCTAAGACTTATTTTCTACCTCCAGTAACTAACAAATGCATTTACGATGTCCATGCAGTAGAATTAATTGGAGTCCATACAAAATCTACTTCAATATATGTTTACAAAGGAAATATGGCTGGCGCTTTGGGCTTTATTTCTATTGGAGCTCAACTCATATACATACCTGAAAGCTCTCTGGGTTTTACCTGGTCACGCTGCTCTTTCTCCGGACACAGGAGTTGTGTTCAGCACCATATCCTGCCCAATTTACCTCCAACACCCATATAATTTGATGCTATCTGGGACTATCTGAAAGGAACCCCTCCCATTGTAGTTAACCCTACTTATGTGTGGCTAGCCCTGCCCCCTCCCCAAAAGAGGTAGTGCTCTGGGTGGCCTGACCTGGCAAGTTCCTCGATGATTATATATACAAGTAGCAAGAAAAAGTAAAGGAACCCTTTGGAGTTACCTGGTTATCTGCATTAATTGTTCATAACATGTGATCTCATATATATCTAAGTCACAAGTACAGTATAGACAGATTGTGTTTGTTCATTAATATAACCGATAAAGATCATATCATATTTTAAGACAAATTGACACATAATTCTAAAGGGTTTACTTAGTTTTTTTGCCACCATATGAATTGAGTTGGGCTAACATGCACTACTGCAAGTTTTGTATAATAATGTCTTAAAAAATGAAGGTATGTCTCAATTTGAGTGTGGTGACATGCAGTGAAGCCAATGCCATAAAGTAAGAAACTAGAGTTTTCATTTAAATATGTCTGAAAAGTTAAGTGCTTCCAGAAAACTGGAAACTTGTCATCAGTGATCATGACAGAGTAAAGTAGGTACACCAAAGGAACACTTACAGAGAAAACATAGGCATAGTTGTCTATTATGTCCTCCATCACTTTCACCTCGTGTTCCCCTTTCCCATCTGTTTGAAACAGGCTGGGAGCAAATAACAGTGCGAGGTTCTTGGTGCACATTTGGTTTAAATCTGCACATTTCTGAACTCTGAGAGACAAAAAGAAGATGTTTATAAAAGAAGAGCTGTAATCTACTAACGTGTAGAGATTTGCTATTCAGAGCCGCCAAAGTTATAAAGGAATTGTATGAATCACATCCAATACATTTGATAATGTGCAATAGGTGGTCATGCTATGTTTACATATACATTTTCTTTTTATATGCAATACTTCAAAGTACCTTTATCCAATGAGATCATTTCATACCTATATAGGTGTCCAATCAGTGCAGTCAACGTTGCTCTGTTGACCTTCGGAAGTTGATTAATTAGTTCGATGTATTTATCCAGCCTCTTCGATTTTTCAGGGTGTCCTGCAAAGCAGGAATTATTAAATACACTACAAGCAACATTTTGCACATCCAACTATCAAAAATACACCCGGATATATCACAATAGAAATAAATAAACCTAATATGATATTGACCTAACACATTTAGATGTTGTCCAGGATTGCAGGAATAGTACCGATGTTATGTAAAGTTCTTTCTATCATACCATATCAATTCAAAGGGCAAATATGTTTTTAATTCACTGAGTTTCCAATTAAAAAGTGCAGTTAGTGTTGAAAGAGTGCATATCCCCTTAAGGACAATGGGCGGTCCTTAAACCCATTGAAAACCATGCATTTTTAGCCCGTACATGTACGGGCTTTGTCATTAAGGGGATATACCTACTATTGCTCTTATCCCATTAGAATCCTGTTACTTCCATTAAAAGTGAAGCAGTATTCTTCAGAAAAATGTACTTCTTGTGAGAGTACACTCGCAGCTTTGCTTAGTTTATCAGCAATAATACATATATGACTGCGGTGACATCGCAACCCTATGCAGCCAATAGAATTTACAGCCATATGGCTAATAAGATACTGTGACTGGTTGTTTACTAAATTGTGAGTTTGCAAGTTAGGTGAACCTTTTTTACTTGTAGTACACTTTGGGACAAAGGTTGTTTTAACATTTTTCCGATGTTGCTCTTCGGCATTATTTTGATCATATCATCTAATTTACTATTAAAAAAAATATACTTTTTTGTGAATTTTTGAAAAAAGACCTAAGTCCATCAAGTTCAACTCTTCTACCTAAACTTCCTACTCTTCATCCAAAAGAAGGTGAAAAACCCTAATTAAACTACTTAAAATTCTGCCATCAGGAAGAAAAATTCCTTCTTGAGTCCAAAAGACAATCGGATTTCTCTTGGATCAAGAAGTTCTAAAAATATCCAGACAAAATATCCAATATGTAATTGATAACACCACCTCCCTTGGCAGTGAATTCCATACCTTTATTGTCCTCACTGTAAAGAATCCTATGCTTTGTCATCTATGACTATATGTCGCTTATGATTCTAATATCGTTTACAAATATCTAATGTTTTTATGTTTTGCTTGCTTTTTTGCACATTATGTTTCGTACAACTAGTGTTGTGCAATTTCAAAACTATTTTTTCCATGTCTCCATCTCCTATTTGGGAGATCGTTGAAGCCGGCCACTTCAATTTACCCATCAAACTATATATTTTAGAAAACTAGACACCCCAGGGTATTGTAAATGCTAGTAGTTTAACTCTTTCCATGCACTTATTCTATTACCAGCCTTTATGGTAGTAATTAATGTTTTGAGGTTTTTGGCCCTGAATAAGCCCTTTTCATAGTTCTGTATGTGTTAATGTACTATATCATACCTGCTGCTTCCTTCCATTTGGGATGTAGCTCTGTAGTAAAAATTGGATCATCTAATTCTCTAAAGAAACGCTTTAACACATCTGTGACGTCCTCAATGAAATTGTCACTAATGCGAAGTTTGACGTTCCGGGCATCCTTGCGGAATTCATCCATAAGCAATTTAATTCTAGACTTGGCTCCATTTTTGCGGTAAATTCCCTCATGACAGAGCCCTGCCAAAGCAAAATAAGAGATAATTAATCCTATAATAACGCACAACTATAATAAATGTAGTTAACCTGAAAATATACCATATTTATCGGCACATACCACTGTAAAAGATTATAACACATTTAACATCTCTTCTAACCTTAAGAATATGATAAAGGACCATATGAAATTATTAGTATAGGCAATAGTCAAAGATATGTAATCATTGGGCATAAATAAATGATAATTAAAGATATATTAATATGTTTCAATGGTAGGTTTCAAGGTTTCCTTGACCTTAATTATGGAATGAAGGATTTGCTGAACATACAGTCTATAGATAGGATGGTAACTTGTTAATGCATGGTATAGTTGTAACTGTAAAAGGGCATTACAGTAGGCGTACAATGGCCACCTAAAATAGGGTTTGGGCGTGTAAGACCTAAGTGAACATGTTTGAATACCTAATTGGGCGAAGACCAATACACTGACATCATTTTCAAATTGTATATAAGCTAGGCCTGTGTAAGACATGGGGAGGCATGGGAAGAGAGGTCGAGAGATGATGTACTTGCCATCCATGGACACTTCACGTCCCAACACTCCCTCCCTCCATCCTCAGGAATGCATAGGACAGATGTAATGAACTAAATTCCATCCAAGGCTTTTGTAAGACTTGTTCCGTATTATTTTTGTTATCTTCTTTTTATATTCTTCTTTTATTTTTGTTCGTATTAAATGTTTTACCTTTGTTTGCATCTAAGTGACTCTGCCTATTTTTGACGCACATACATATTTATGTGTTGTTCCCGAAGTTCTCGAAGTTTGTGTTTGGCCTATATTTTCTTACATATCTGGCGTGCCAGCCCTGCGTATTTTTTCCTGACCTTTTGCCCTCCAGCTTGCTCAGGGGGAAGGGCAGATATATCTGTACACTTTTTGCAAACTGTCGGGAGACAATTAAGAAAAGAACCTTAGAGAATACAGACTTCCAGACACGTGCTAAGAAACGCTATTGACGGCAGACGCAAGAAAGCCATACAGCGTGAATCAACAGCTACTCCAGGAGAGATCACTAAGAAGGGTAAGTCATGGATTTTATAAAAACATATGCTAACAAAAGTAAAATAACTTTTCAATTTGATAATTGTCCTACTAATGCACAGTTATGGGCTAGTATGTACAAACAATGTGAGCTAGAGAATAAGAAGATAGATAAGAAATTGTTATGTATTGATAAACTTAAGAAGAAACTGCAAAATGTCCTAAGCATGTTTAAAACGTTTAATGACTTGATTGTGGAGGATTTACAACCTAGACAAAGTATTTGCATGATTAACAAAGTTGTACCAGAATCTAACCCTGATGACAGTACTGACGACTTTAACAGCTGTCCCGACTGTTTTGTTTTAGCTCAGCAATTAGAGAAATTGGAGAGGGATAGGGACAGACAAGCTCAGTTACTGTCTAAACTATGTTTAGAAAATAAGAAGGTGTCAGTTATCACAAGACAAGAAGGTACGAAGGGCGTATCCTTTGTCCCTGAAATAGCTGGTACCTCAACGATAGATTCTGATGAGGAACTTGACGTAGGAGGAGTTGAGAGACAAAAGCTCAGAGACAGTGCAACAAAATTGACTTTAAAAATTAATGATCAATTAATGAAAATTGCCAAAGATATTCCTAAATATGACGATAAGATGGATGCATTCCATAATAGCGATGTATTTGAGACAAATACAGACAAATTCCAATTAAGTAATAAACAAAGAAACGCCATTTTTAAGCTGTGGATACCTTCACATATGTCCAAAAGGTTACAGGACACACCTACAGAGGACGCATTAGGTCAATTAGTGCATGCAAATGACATGGATAGATTGAAGCAATTAATTCTGTTTACAACTGGTGACTCATCTCCTTCTCTTGACTTAATTGAATCTCTAAAAATAAATCTTCAAGATGATCCCTTTGCATTTTTGTTGAAATTTGAGAAAGCCTATAGAATGGTAATGGGAGTTGATGATGGAGATGAACCACAGGCAATGATTATAGCATTTGTAAGGAAATTTAAATATCTAGATCCTGTATCAGTTCAGCTTGCCTCTGATAAACCTAGTTTGCAAGAAGCAGCTATATTCATTGATCGTATTAGAAGAGCAATGAAAATGTCAACTGTAAAGGTAAAAGTATCTACAGTACAGGAACTAGTTGACAAACGGCGAGATTTAACTCAGAATGACTGTCACAAGCCACAAACTAATCCTACTAATTTTGAACGATTTGATAATACTAACCAAAAGTTATTCAGACCAAATGTCAGTTGTTATCATTGTGGTCAAAGAGGACATTTGAAGTGGCAGTGTAAACAATTTCTTAAAAATAGGAAATTTGTCCCTAGAACACAAAATTTTGGGAAAGAAAATGGGCTGGTGCCAACAGCCCCACCTACTGGTGAACAATTTAAGTCAACGTCCCCATACACTCCACTAATAAGACAGGTGCAAGAGCTCACAACAAATACTGCTACTAATGTAACAGGAAAGAATGTCAGGAGGGGTCTGACACCCTCTCAGTGACTAGATAAGAATCAATCACTCTGTAAGTTGACCTATGTAGCTCCAGTGTCAACTGACAACTGCGGCAGACCATATGTCAAGGGAAAATTACAGGGAAAAGAGATTACATTCCTAATTGATACAGGAGCTCAATTAAGTGTGACTAATCAAGCTTTACCTATAACATCTAACTCACCTGTTTGCACGATTGTAGGTTTTAGTGGTAAAGGTAATACTTCAGCAACTTTGGTTACTGGTGTTTTGTTTGAGATTCCTGGCTATTTGTGTACTGAAATTGATATCTGGCATTGTCCTAGCTCAGAAAATATCTTAGGGGCTGATGTAATGAGAGAACGAGGTTGGGTCATTGACTTAGGGAATCAAGTGATTTGGAGAAGTAATAACCTTAAAGGGCCTGTAGTAATTGATCCAAGTGACTACAGTGTAGTGGCCGTTATCAATTTAATTGAGGAGGTATCCCCAAATCGTGTTTGGCCACAAATGGATTTTAATGACTTGACTCTTGTAGAAATTGTACAGAAATATCCCTCATTATGGGCTCAGTCTAAGAATGAGGTAGGGACGATGAAAGATGTTGTTGTCAAAGTGGAAGGAACAGATCCCATAGCTCAGAAACAGTACCGATTGCCTCCAGATTCAATTGAGCCTTTGTCCAAAATTATTGAAGAGCTACTTCAACAAGGCGTCATACGCAAATCAAATTCGGTGACAAACTATCCGTTATGGGCAGTTAAGAAACCAGATAATTCTTATAGAATGCTTCTAGATCTGCGTATGTTTAATAAATGTACCCCAAATGTGGCGCCAATTGTAGCAGATACCCCCGACATCATGTCTCGATTGAATGCTAATGCTAAAAAGTTTTTCTCGGTATTAGATATCAGTAATGTTTTTTTCAGTATTCAGATAGAGTTGTCAATACAAATTTGCTTTTACTTTTCTGAATGAGCAATATGTATTTTGCAGATTACCACAGGGGGCGCACATGTCACCTAGTCTGTCACCCATTGGCAAAAGAGTTATCAAAATTCTCAAGGCAAGATTGTATTCTACAGTATGTTGATGATATCTTGTTGGCAACAGAGAGTAGAGAGTAACACCTCATCTTGTTAGCAGAATTGTTTAATCTGTTGTATGAGTCAGGATTGAAATTAAATCCAAGGAAGGTCCAATTACTGAAACAAGAGGTTCAGTACTTGGGAGTTTTGATAACTCTGAATCACATTCAGGGGGATTTTCCATCTCTCTTTAGAAAAGAAGTAGAGGAAACTGATGAACCAGTATTTGTAGATGGTTCTAGATTTTGTTTGAAAGGACAATATTATACCGGATATGCCATTTGGTTTCCAAAGAAAGGTCGAGCTATTCAGCATAGACTACCAGGACATTTTTCTGCCCAGAGAGCAGAAATTGAAGCTGTTAAAACAGTATTGGAAATTAATGAGAAAGAAAACAATGATCCTTTGGTAATCTATAGTGATAGTTCATATGTCGTACGTTCACTAACAGACTACTTACCTGTGTGGAAAAAACGAGGTTTTGTGGATTCATCTAACAAAATCTTAAGTCATGTTGATACATTGCAGACTATCTTTGAGCTTGCTTCTAAAAATCCTAACCGATATGCTATTGTCAAAGTACCAGGCCATAGCAGAGGGACTAGTGATTTAGCTTTGGGAAATGAGAAAGCAGATTCTCTAGCAAAGGAAGCAGCTTTGATAGGAGAGTTAGTGATGGAACTAGAACCGTTGGAAGTACTGCCAGTAAAGAGTAAGGAAGCAAATTTACCTTCATTTAGTGATGAACAGATGAAAGATCCGTTCATTGTGGAATGTAAGAATAAAATAACACCTCCTTTTGTTTGTGAAAATGGAGTGATTTGTTATGAAATGCAAGGTAATTTACTTCCAGTTGTGCCTAAACACTTGCAGACGGAATTCACCCGCTATAATCATGAAAGTTTAGGTCATGTGGGTCAGCAAAAGTTGCTGGAAATTCTCAAAGAGAAGTTTTATTGGGACAAAATGGAGGACTCTGTACAAAATGTTGTTCAGTCATGTCTAATTTGTGCTCAAGTAAACCCCAGGCCTAAAGGACAAAAGCCTCCACTTCTAAGAATTGCACCTGCAGACGGTCCGTGGTCTACATTGCAGATTGACTACGTAGGTCCCTTACCTTCAGGTAAACAAGGTCTCAGGTATGCATTGGTTGTGGTAGATGTATTTTCTAAGTGGGTAGAACTGTTGCCTGTCAGGAAAGATGATGCTTTGTCTACGGCAAAAGCATTGGTGAATCATGTTTTTTGTACTTGGGGAATCCCAAGGATGATTTCTTCTGACAGGGGAAGCCATTTTACTGGCAAAGTCATGCAGGCTGTTTGCGCAATCCTGGGGGTACGTCAACAATTCCATGTTCCATACCATCCTCAGTCCGCAGGTATTGTAGAAAGAATGAACAGAACGATTAAGTCTAGAATTGCAAAAATGTTACTCGATAAAGGAAATACTTGGGTTGATGCAGTACCTCTGGTATTGATGAGTATTAGGGGAACAAGCTCCTCAACTACCCAGTATACACCTTTTGAATTAATGACAGGAAGGAAAATGCCATTGATCTTTCCTCATGAACCGTTTTTGTCTACTCCACAGAAAGATGCCATTGCAAGAACTAAGTGGTTACAGATACTTCAGGAGAATTTAAAAACAATTCTTCCTCACGCAGCGTCTAGAATGCAGCGTATGGTACCGCCTCACTCTTCTAAATTTGTAAGAGGAGCATCAGTAATGATAAAGACTTTTAGGAAGGCGGGACCGTGGGAAAGCAATTGGGAAGGACCGTTTGAAATAATAGACACAATGGGTCAAGTTATGATCCTTGTTCAAAGGACAGAAAAGACTGTGAAAAATACCCATAGGCAGCAGAAGCTGTGGTTACATGTTGACCAGTGTAAATTATATGTTTCTAACTAAATTCTGTTCTTGCAGGAACACAGTTCTGCAAGAAAATGGAGAAACAAAGCAGTTAACTATTGGAAGGAGAACATTCTGAGAAACAGCAATACAAGAATCGTGACATCAAGATAGCATAGTTTTTTGATAGCTGTGTTGTTTGAACTGTACCAAAAGCCAACTGGAATTGATGATCATACAAAGGATTTACCACAGAAGATATTGTTATTAAGATAAGAGAAGTTCAGGTGGATCGACTCCTGACATCGGACATTGATACATCAAGAGACATTGTTGGACGAATTAGATTAATTATGGTTAAGATATACAGATTTCGTATTTGATGGGGAAAATCTGAAACAATTAGATGTTTCAGCTCATCTTCATTTTGTTTCCAAAGTAATATGTCTTCCAGGGCAAGAAAAAGTTGTCTATCATTCTTGTTTTCACAATCATTCATCATGTGAGGCCAGGATTGAAAGTGTTACATCTATGCATGAATTAATGACTCAAGTAAAGAGAGGGAAAGTTTGTTTTCAAGTAATGAAGGAAGAGTCATTGGTCAGAGCATTCTTTTCAAATTGTATGCATAATGAAACTCTTCACAGAGGATTATATTGCATAGAAGGAGATTTGAAAAAGTTGGAGATAGATGGGAAAAAGTTTAATGTCTCCACTATTGGCATAGAGCGTTTAAAAACACTACCTCTGCAATTTAATCTCACACAGATAGACCATTTTCCTTGGAAAACATGGACTGAGGAAATAAAGAAAGATAAGGGATTATTGGCCATATTAAAGCAACAATTGAAAGATGCAGAAATTGTTTTCCAACATAAACAGGGTGAATTAGAACAAATTCATCATCAATGGAATGATATGTCTGGAGTTAGTTGGTGGTCAAATTTTAAAAAATCAGTAAATATGTGGTCACAATCTTCGGTAAAATCCGCAGCTGGGAATATATTGTTGAATCCAATTGTTATTGTAGCTATACTTGTTTTATTATGTATTATTTATCAAAGTTTTCTTATGTGTAGAATAAGTAAGATATATAAACATGTTAAGTATGAAGTAGATAAGGGAGACGGAATATTAAGGGAATTGATAAAAAGAGCACAATCCTCTCATTCCATAACAAACGTAGAAAAAAGGGTGTCACATGCTAATGATTATCATATGGTCCCAGGTAAAGTGTGATGTGATTGTAGTATAAATGTGATACGGATGTGATACGAATGGTGAGTAAATGTGTATATTTGAAAATATATGATAAGGATATTATCCTATCATCAGGGGGAATTGTAAAATATTCTAACACATTTAACATCTCTTCTAACCTTAAGAATATGATAAAGGACCATATGAAATTATTAGTATAGGCAATAGTCAAAGATATGTAATTATTGGGCATAAATAAATGATAATTAAGATATATTAATATGTTTCAATGGTAGGTTTCAAGGTTTCCTTGACCTTAATTATGGAATGAAGGATTTGCTGAACATACAGTCTATAGATAGGATGGTAACTTGTTAATGCATGGTATAGTTGTAACTGTAAAAGGGCATTACAGTAGGCTACAGTGGCCACCTAAAATAGGGTTTGGGCGTGTAAGACCTAAGTGAACATGTTTGAATACCCAATTAGGTGAAGACCAATAGACTGACATCACTATCCAAGGCACATATAAGCTAGGCCTGTGTAAGACATGGAGAGGCATGGGAAGAGAGGTCGAGTGAAGATGTACTTCTTGCCATCCACGGACACTTCACGTCCCAACACTCCCTCCCTCCATCCTCAGGAATGCGTAGGACAGATGTCATGAACTAAATTCCTCTCGAAGGATTTGTAAGACTTGTTTTGTATTTTTGTTATCTTCTTTTTATATTCTTCGTCTATTTTTGTTCGTATTAAATGTTTTACCTTTGTTTGCATCTAAGTGACTCTGCCTATTTTTGACGCACATACATATTTATGTGTTGTTCCCGAAGTTCTCGAAGTTTGTGTTTGGCCTATATTTTCTTACAG
>VKOC01026525.1:0-10172 GCA_009364415.1 Spea multiplicata
CCTGACCCACACATTCACAACACTAGCATACTTACCATTGTGAAGCCTCAGCCTTTCAGCTGCCATGCTATCACCACAAGGTCATGCAACGTGATGTGACCCCGCTTAACCTCACTTCATCCTTAACAACGCCAGAGAAAACTTGTCAGTGCCGCTCCGGGCCCATGGACCAACTGGGAGTGGATGGGAAAAATGAAAGGCAGGAGATAGGGAGGCCAGTTAGTAGGGTGTTCATCTAGATAAGATATAGTTCAAGATTTTAATAACCACTTCTCATCACAGTCTGTTTTTACAGAAACGTGTTTGGTGTGTGCATATGACCCTCTTTTTACTTTCCTATTAATAGCGATGGGGATATTAACCCTGTAAGCACCGTTATAAAATTGTAAATGTGGCTTGTTTTAATGCTTAGTTATAGTTGTACTTACGAGGCAGATGGCCACTTGTTCTTTTGATTTTTAACAGGCATTTTTTCCCAGAACTGTCACTAATTGCCTCCAAAAATCTAATATTCTATGTAGACTGATTTATTAGAAATAAAATGAAATAAGTATGATATTGTCACGGCTCTGTTCATTTTTACTTTCGTATTTCCAGTGCAGATATATTTAGAAAGTCCAAGGATGCTTATTTTATAACAAATGTTATGTGAGTATATAAAAATAAAACAGGAAGATGAATAGATTCATCCATAATTCCACTATACGCAAATTATTCCTGACTAGAAATTATTTGAATGTTTGCATCTGTAATGAGTATAGTGATTCTCTCTCTCTCACTCCATCTTTATCCCTGTCTCCAAGCAGCTAAACTACGATTTGGAGCATTAGTGTCCGTGGCTCTCTTTTAAAAGAGATGTTTGCTATTTTAAAATACACATGCATACACACCTCCCAAATATAAACTACCAAGACATTACAGATTGTACTCACATTCTAACAAGTATAGTTTCCTGTCCTGAAACTACACTCACTGGCCACTTTATTAGGTACACCTGTTCAATTGCTTGTTAACACAAATAGCTAATCAGCCAATCACATGGCAGCAACTCAATGCATTTAGGCATGTAAACGTGGTCAAATGGCTTGTTGATGTCAGAGAACGGGCAGACTGGTTGGAGATGACAGAAAGGCAACAGTAACTCAAATAACCACTCATTACAACCAAGGCATGCAGAATATCATCTCTGAACGCACAACACATCGAACCTTGAAGCAGATGAGCTACAGCAGCAGAAGACCACACCGGGCTACGACATTCAGATAGCAGGGTCAGACTTTGATGTAAAGAACATGGATCCATCCTGCCTTGTATCAACGGTTCAGGCTGGTGGTGGTGTTATGATGTGGGGGACATTTTCTTGACACACTTTGGGCCCCATAGTACCAATTAAGCATTGTTTAAACACGACAGCCTGCTTGAGTATTGTTGCTGTCCATGTCCATCCCTTTATGACCACAGTGTACCCATCGTCTGATGGCTACTTCCAGCAGGATAATGCACCATGTCACCAAGCTCACATCATCTCAAACTGGTTTATTGAACATGACAATGAGTTCACTGAACTCCAACGGCCTCCACAGTCACCAGATCTCAATCCAATAGAGCACCTTTGGGATCTGATGGAACGGGAGATTCGCATCATGGATGTTCAGCTGACAAATCTGCAGCAACTGCGTGATGCCATCATGTCCATATGGACCAAAATCTCTGAGGAATGTTTCCAGCACCTTCTAGAAAATATGCCACAAAGAATGAAGGCAGTGCTAAAAAGCAAGGTGTGCCTAATAAAGCGGCCAGTGAGTGTATATTTTTGTAAACCCTCCATTGCATGTGAGGAGGACTGATCATGCAAAATTCAAGTTAAGTTGACTGCTCCCATTGTATACAGAATCTGTGGCATTGTTTATTGCTTCATTGTAATGTTTGATATATGAAAATTGAGCATCCACCTTAAAGGTATTCTCTTCTCCTCATTTATCGCATATAAACATTATTATCTGAGCCTTGTTTTTTTTAACCAATTGAATCAAAATAACAAGCTGTGGGCTACGTCTCAGAAAATGTCTCTGTAGCCACTTGATCAGAACAATCTGTTTCTTATACAAGGTATTTCACAGGGAGTTTGCTGGTGCACGCATTATAATTAACTTACTGTACAGTGTGTGTCAATCAATATTTCACAAAGTTAAAATGTCAAACAGCAATGCAGGAAAAAAACAGAGTAACTTTCATCTACCAAGCCTTCAGCATGATTGAATTCACTTCTTAAAAGCTAGCTATAGCTTGTATTTTAAAAGTAAACAAACCTACAAACTATAGTTCTAGGGAAAGAGAACAGATCGACATCTGCATGGATGCCCACTAATATACCCTGGCATTCTTTCTGGTAGAAGGTGGCAGAGATTAACCACGGCCTGGGAGGAACCTCAGGTATGGAAAGTCAAAAGTTGGTTGTTTGGTATTCACCATGAGCTGGGTAAGCTGGTGGCAGTACATGGCTGAAGGATATGCGAGAGGATTACATTGATACTGCATTTTCTCCTAGCCCCCTTCCTAGCTCTAGGGCCAAGCATAGGGCAGGTAGAACAAGGATTTATTGCCCTCTCAATAGGTTAGGTCCTAACTTTCTACCCCTGAACTGGCAGCAGGCCTCAGGTACCATGTGTGGCACCAGGCTACTTCTGTAACTTTACAGTGATGATTCTGGGGGTAGGTCCAGCAAGTCCTGCGCATGCTAGGACCAGAGGCTCCTCCAGGCATTTGGCATAGCAGTCTTTGCCCTCCAGTGGCAATAGCACAAATAGCATCTGACAAGGGTGCAGGCAGGCTGCCTGAGCTGCATAGTGTACACTAAATGCGAGGCCCCTATTTCCTCATATGTGTGCACTCCACCAAGTGTCTCTGTTCCCAGTACTGGCCACCCCCAAATAATTGATGGTTTCCTCTCTGAGTGGCCTGGAACATGGATGGGTGATGTAGATTTGCTCCCCCTTCCCTTCTTCTTAGGTCATCTTCTCCCTCTCTGGTCTGCTGAGTATCGCTCTGCAGGGTTGGGACTTCAGTATATCTGTAGACATGTTGGTTTCTAAAAATTCAGAGAAAGTAA
Organism: Spea multiplicata; assembly: GCA_009364415.1. Taxonomy (NCBI): domain Eukaryota; kingdom Metazoa; phylum Chordata; class Amphibia; order Anura; family Pelobatidae; genus Spea; species Spea multiplicata. Next base: position 3,110 of record VKOC01026525.1, read on the forward strand.
TTCTAAGTTTATTGGCTCTATTAGCATTAGGGGGAGAGAAAACTTAATGGCTGGGAGTGGCAAATTGGAAGCTGGTCGCCCCTATGTTTTCGAGTAAGACATAAGACGGGTCTAGGTAGCATTGCTTAGATTTACTTAATGTAGAGAACTGTAAAAAGTGAAATTCGGAAAAAGCGTGAGGCCTATTTTATATGTCATTGGTGAACAGAAGATTTAATTGATAACATTGGGAATTTTTGTGATGCATATACTTGCCGTATTTTATTAATTTATTCATTTTGTCAGCATAAGATTAATGTCCCCGCAGCTGGCTTCTTTACCCTTCTTCTCCTCGTCACCCATTTAGGTTTCTCAATCTTACAAGTGCCAATATTAAGAGCAGCATGCTGTCTGCAAGCTGTAAGGAATAAACCTAACGTGCAGTACTTTCCAGGTAAAATATAGTTATTAATATCATCTGAGAATATTGCAAATGTTAGTAGATATTGACAGCTTTGGTTTTCCCTGAAATGCAGGAATTCTCAGTTTTCATGGAAACAGGCAACTGTTTAAAAAAAGCATAGGGCTTGAAGACAAAATCACCGATCTTACCTGCACTTTTGTGTAGGATTTTTAGGTAGGATAAGTGTGAAAAGATTTTAGAGGGTGCGTCTGGGTATAGTATGTAATGTATAGAATGCACGTGAATAAAGATAACCGTACTTCATGATTATTTGTTGACATATATGTTATTGGTGGTAATGAAATGATAAGATTTCAAAGTTTATAAAGCAGGGCAGTTAATGGGATTTGCGAGGAATTCTCTTGATACGATATTAGCTACCGAGGGAAGGAAAAAGCCCTGCCGTTCAGTATACCGATGTGGACACAGGATTGGTACGTGTTACATGTGTGGATAGGACCATCTGTGGAAGCGGAGCACCGCTAGCAGTTTTGATACCTAGGCTGCTTCTCTTTAACTAATAATGCCTCAGAGGGGATCACATAGTAGGATTTAGTTTCTTTGCAGATGGCAGCGAAATGTATAGGGATTTAAAATGAAAGCTGAGTGTATTGCGTGTTCGTCAAATTGGTAGTTCGGGCAGACAAACGGCAGGTAAGGCTCGGTAAAAATACATGCATATTTTCTAGTGCTGAGATGCGTAAACTGCAAAACTGTTCAAGGGTTCAACTAAGTGATTCATTATTAAATTATCATGTTTTCAATAGTTTAAATCTTCACCTGCAAATTCTACAGCTAATTACATGCAGCAGATATATGATGGCAAGATGGTTGTTAAGGGTCATTTAATAGACTGTATAAGTGGAGACCCATATAGACATACCCATCGAAATATCAAAATAAAAATTGCATTTATTAACTTGGCAAAACACATACCTGCCATTTAGCAGCAGGAAGTATGGAAAAACACAGCTTGTGAAATTCTAACATTGTATGTGTTGCAAACTGTATTACTGAGTGATTTATTCATTGAGTGTCCATGAGAGTCATGGTTTTAACGTACTAATTTCACTATGCGTGAAGGACGTTATACAAGAAGTCATGAGCTAATCCTTCATTTGTGAGAAGACTTCCAAGACTCCCTCTATTACTTAACCATGCATTATACAACACTGAGGCCCATCATAATGTGTTGTGAAGCTGTCGAGTTGTTACAATGTCAATGAGTTGCAAACTCAAATTCAAACTCTAGCGCTTAATTGCTGGATGACCATGATGTCATTTCATCTGGGGTTGTTACTTCTGTAATTAAAGAGGAGCCGCTACCCCGGGCACTTTAATGCATATGATAGCTACGTGGGTTTTTGTGCTACATTTTTCAAATGCATGGGGAAATTCTGCAGAACCCCCCAAACTAATTTGCCTATTTCCCTCCCCTCATCTAAACGCCCTGCAGGAGATGCATCTGGGTGACACTGCATTAATTTCAATGGGAGCTTTTTCCTGCCACCGATTGGCTGCTTAAATTCACGTAGTACTTTACGATATACCGTATTGGCTCGATTATAAGACAAGGTTTTTTTCAGAGCAAATGCTCTTTCAGAGCAATCCTCGTCTTATGACCCCGATTATAATCGGGGTCATCTATAATCGGGGTCGTCTTATAATCGGGGTCATCTTATAATCAGATCTCAAATAAAGGTCTGACTATGAGACTAAGATCCAGATCCCCCGCAGCGCTGCAGGGGACCTGGATCCTCCTATCCATTTAACACTCCTCCCCCAAAAAAATTACCGGTGCTTCTGACTCCCTGGTGTGTAGTCAGGGCAGCAGGTAGATGTCTACGCGATTCGAGTAGGCAACTTCCGCTGCAGCCAGAAGGAGGTACGGTTAGCAGTGGGGGTTGTCTGCATCCAAATAAGCAAATAAGTTTTAAAGAAGTTTACATTTATCTGTTTGCTCAGTGGTTTTATTCATTTATTTTTTGACACCTATTATACGTGCCGTCTCGTGAGAGACTAGATAGGGTACAATGTGTCTGCCCATGGCTGCATGGTTATGTGGTCAATGATAAAAAAGTTGACAAAAGAGAATGTTTTTTGTCCAACAAAGTAAACACAAAATGTAATTTTAATTATTTTCAGATATTATATGGCCAGCATAACTTTCCATCAGTATTAGAAAATAATAACATGTTTCTACATTCCATTTTTTTTGAGCTGTGTTTAATTTAAGAAACTCATTAAATGCAATCACGACTGTGAAATTGGTGGCAAATATTTATTATATAGTGCATCATATTTCTTTTGCACCTGAAAATAGAACATTTGCATTTTAATTAAAATATTTAAATTGCTAACCATTAAGCTGTAGGTAAAATAATCCTTTTTTTAATCCTGGAAAAGAAAGAAAATATCCACAATCAATAAGCTTGTGTCTTAAAAATGCTTATTTGTTTTACTATACTATAATTATAGTGACCTTCAGGTCTTGAAAAGAGTAATTACAAACTATGTGAAGTTGCAGGGCAATTATTATATGAGGCCACCGAGGCAGCTATTTTTCCATAATTAATTTATGAGTGTGTCCTGTCAAAAGCATTTTGGACCCAATAACAATGCAGCTGAAAAATGACTGTGAAAGTAAGCTATAATCCAAAAATAATATTGTCCTGATTATCATTAAACAACATGGGTCTCCAGTGATGGGAGTTCAAATTACTAGAATCCTTAAAAAAATAATTAAATATGTAGTTATTTATATTTTCTGGGAGAAATCAATCTTAATAACTTATTTTTCATTATTGATCATGTGTATATATTATGTAATTTATCTATTTATTACATAAATTTAATGCCGAGTGCCATTATGTTTAATGTTACATAGTAATTCTACAGCTGCCTATTTTATTGTTTTTAAGGTAAGTTGTATATGTAGTATTTGCAGGGCCGGCCCAAGACGTAATGCTGCCTGGGGCGAAGTTTAAAATGCTGCCCCCCTGCCGACGCCGGGGGGGGGCGACATTTTAAACTTCGCCGACACCATTATCTACCCTACCCCCTCTCTTTCTACTTACCTTTAAACAGTCCTGCGGCGAGTCTCCCTGCTCTTCCACGGTACCGGCTTGTAATGCTGAGCGTCGGAAATTGACGTCACTTCCGGCGTTCAGCATTCAAGCCGGTACCGAGACCGAGCTAGAGGGCTCGCAGAGGAAAGAGAGAGGCGCAAACCACTCGGCGCTCCCTCTCTCCTCCGCTTTAAAAAAAAAACAAAAAAAAAAACGCTTGGGGCGGCAAAGTGCCGCCTCTTCAAAAGTGTCGCCTGGGGCAATTGCCCCACTTTGCTCCATTGTAGGGCCGGCCCTGAGTATTTGTAGTTGAAACATTTGATTACTGAACTGTTTCATATGGTGGTAAAACTTTGTACTCCGGATCACTTATTGAGAATCGCTGTGTCGGTCCAAGAGAAGATGGAATCATTTTTCTTATAGAAAAAGGTGTGAAGTCACATAACTTTAAGGACTTCACTAACTATACTATTATATTATATATATACAGATTATGATTGCGCTATATATAACAATAAATAGTAATAATATTTTTCGATGCTTATTGCCTTTAAGTGAATGTGAATACTGTTTGAAATAGATATTATAGAACTACATTCCTCATGATACATAGTTAGCCAAGAGGTTAGCTGGAGGGTCTAGTTCTTAGCTAATTACAATTTTTCTTCAAAAATGTTATTAAGATCCCATTGAATTTAATGAAGATGAAAGTCTAAGGAAGCTTGTCATATGTCATAGATGTATTCATAGAATAAAATGTGGAACAAGGTATTTAGATGCAAGAAGGGTCCTCAGAAGAACACTTATATGACTTTTACTATGCAAGTTTTTCGTTCCGCCCAACAGTCCTGGTTTTTGTGAGCCTGTCAGAGGGACATTGACCGGAAATATGAACTGAAAAAATTGAAAGCTTTTATGGGACAAAACATGTTGTGTTTACAGATTTGTTATGATTTCGCATAGTCTTAATATCTGTGACAAATGATGTACCATGAATGATTCAACTTAATTGATTTTGTATAGTTATGCGTAAGTCATTTTTCTGTTTGTTTATTTTGCTTGCTTTGCTTCTGTTTCCAAGTCCCAATTGACTACCCAGTTAAAAAAAATTAGGAAAACCACCAATTTTTATATCACAATTATCACAAAATGTCCTAAGAACTTGCTTGCAAATTTGTTAGGTTTACTCTTTCAGAAAGACACCCTTTGAAGCACGAGTGAGACGTAAGCATTTTTTGTCTTACAGAGCTACATTACCAATGAGCACTACTCTTAAAAATGTCCTGTAGAGAAAAAATATCACTTGTTATAGATTAATAGTTAATTAATATCAGAACGGTGCAGCTGTTATTTGAAAATGTGCATTAGTTTGCTAGTTTGTGAAGCTTGGTATATACATAGTTGATGAGAGATGTCTGTATACTTATATTTTGGAAAACATTCTTTACCAGGGGAGTCTCAAAAAACACTCCAGGCTACTTATTTTTTATCTTTTATCCATCAAGTTTGCTCTCTACAATGTAATATTTTACATACAATAACTTTATGTATACTATATGACCAAAAGCATGTGAACACTAGACTTGTGCAATCAGTTAAAATTAAAATTTTAACGAAAAAGGGCAGAGCCATGGCACACCCTTTGAGGGCAGCCTCTTCCACATTCCGAAAGCGGCACCATTTTGGCCAAAGTTCACCTTAGGGCAAAATGCCGGCACTTTCATTGATGTCCTCTCGCCCGATTTGAGGAAAGGACATAACTTGGCGCGAACTTCCTCCAAAGGGTCCGACAAATTCACTGACGCCCTCCAACCTGATTGGAGAATTAGGCGAAAAGTCGTCTCTTAAGGGGAACTTCCTCCAAAATCGCAGCGCTTTCACGACAGGTTAGGTCCACGGAGATGCGGGCAAAGATAGAAGATAAAGGAGAGAAGATGAAAGAAAGAAAATAGGAGATGCGGAAGTGGTCGGTAGAAGAGGAAGTGGTCAGCAGAGAAGGTAGGGAAAAATTTACAGTGTGAGCATGAGAATAAGCAAGAATGAGAGTGTGGGTGAGAGAGTGTGAGTGAAAGGGCCTGCAAGTTTAGGACAAAATCTCGGAGCTTTTTGTTTTCGGACGATTCATGTGGGGAGTTTGGCCTTGTTATTGTAGCTTCATATGTATTTCCAAGTTTACCAAAATTCAGTAAATTTGCAATTCATACAAATCCGAATGCACAAGTCTAAAAAATACTAGAGTGCACTGATATGGGTGGATTTCTAGTAAAAGAAATGCCCAATACTTCCACTATCCATGCATAAAGGAAAAAAATGATACACAAGGATTTCTGCTTTTGACCATTTTAATTCAAGTCTGACGCTAGTTTTCCTTATGTACTTCGTAAAGATTATAACAAATAAAACTAATAGTTGAGTCTGGTGAAAAACAAAAGCCATGTATAAATATTGATATCACTAATTAGTTACCCTTTTTGTGTATTTTTATCATTAGGCCATTGAAAAGAAATAGCGGAAGCTAAAACTAATGTAAGTTAATATAATATATTATCATTTCATTATGGCGATTTGCAATATATAATTCCACATTTTTTTACTTTTCCAAAATTCAATTATGTTTCACAAAACCCTTTTGTTTATGGTGGCAAAAATTACTATAAACAGTAATTGTAATTGCTGAGTATCATGCTGAGGTGTGATGCATAATACCTAGACATTATAAGTGAGGTCATCAATCTAGAATTTCATAAAACAATGGTGGCCAGGATCAGTTGAATAAAATGAAAAGAAATTAAGGGTGAATGTTGATTTCCTAGCAAATTAGTTGCAGTTCATTCATTGATCATCTGTTTATACATAGAATCTCAAACATTCTGTATATATGTGCAATAGTACCTTATTATTTTATGTGAATGTGTCTTATTTTGAAATGTAATATTGCCTGATAGAAAATATTGGTATAATCAAAGTCAGATTAATGAGTTTACAAAACATAATCCAACAGCATAAGCCGACACACTCATGCTAACACCATATGCTGGCATCCACACTTTTGCTAACACCATACACTAATGTAACTTAAACACTCTAACACAATACAGTAACAGACACACACACCCTAACACTATATGCTTACAAACAGTAACCACTACTACTAATACACAAACTATATGCTAACATACACATACACACACGCTAACACCATACGTTAAGACACAACACCAAACACTACACTTATCCTCATGCATACACAAACAGACACTAAAAACACCATACACTTACCCATACATGCACTAACAACATACACTTACACACACAATATATATATATATATTGTGACAGTGTGAACCCCAGGGAGATGATTAGCATGGCATCTGAGTACAGCTGCAATGCAGATTATACATATGGGCCCCTGGGGTGGAGCAATTGGAGAGCAGGGTGGGCCAATGCTCCATTCCCCATTCTGTGGAAAATCCATGCCGGGTTTTCCAGGAGGCAAGAAATCTGCATGATCCGGTCCGGGATTTCTATGAGGCCGGCATCAGGCACAGGTGCT
>VKOC01026527.1:0-33321 GCA_009364415.1 Spea multiplicata
AGCTATCACATAGTATGTAATGGTGGTCCATGCAGAACAAACATAATTTGCATCACTGGGGGTTAACATGGAATGAGACCAGAGTGCTCTTGACAAAAGCTCATAACCCAAATGGAGATCTTGAGTGGAGTTGGACCCCAGGAATATGCCACACATATATGATATTTTTCAAAATCCTCACAAAGCTTCAAATGCTCTCCTTTCCACTCTGAAGCCGGGCGCATCTGCACCGTGTCTACTACCTGTAATTGTACTTTGGCTTCAAAAACACTGTGGAATTTTCCCATGAGCTCTAGCCCCAAATCTTTGCTTTTCTATCAATGCCATTGACCCGATAACCTACACTAAAGTGGGAAAGTTAGTGAATTACTTTCTGTTCTTGTCTCCTCTCCTCTGTCTCCTAACTTATTCTGGCTCCTTTCACTTTAATGAATACAAAAACATATTTGTTGGCATATAAAAACCACACACCCGGCCCCTGTGAGCAATCCGCTTCCTGGACCCATCAGTGTAACATAAATGGCTCGTGGGAAAGATATAACCTTACACTCTGCTCTCTCTAGCACTAGCAATACAACCCAAACAGTGAATATTATGATCATATGGTTTCAGAAATGTTTGTTAGCAAGGATGTTTTTATCTTTCCTTTTACAGCTTTCTGCGCTACCTGACTTTTGCCAAGAAGTACTAGTTCCATCCTCTATCGCCTGGGAGCAAGTTTGATCTGGACCACAGGTACTGTCAATGCACCTTCGATGTAATTCTAAACATATTATCAATTTCACACAGAACTATACGGTATACTATATATATATTATAATATATATCTATATATATATATACTATACACACAACCATATATAATATATAATATATATATATACACACATCTGATTTTATATTCACAGTGAGTTATCCAAGTTCACAGTGAATCAGTATTTAACTAATTACATACATTTCTGTAAACCTACCCTCATCTGCTGCGTTTCTAATTATCTGCTAGCTTTGGACAACAATTTTAAATATGTTTTTGAGGACAAGCAAATCAAGACGTATGAAATCTAAAAAATTAAATTAAAACCGCAGCACAAATACGGGCATCAGTTGTCCTAGAGATTGAGATTAGGAGTGGTGAAATCCACAAAGGGACAGAGTAAATAGATGTAAGACCCAGCCTGTTAAACAAACAATATCTCCCTGACTGAGGGGGGAAATGAAGCACTTTACAGACCTGATGTCCTCGATAACTAGCAAATGACGATCTCTTGAGATGCATCTTAAGAGCCACAGGGCATTCACATAAAAAGTACTAAGTAGAGCACTAGAAGTCATTTGAAGCCAACAAATTGAAGAATTTAAAAAAAAAAAAATGCAGTCTGAGAAGTTTAATTTACCACTTAAAAGGAACATAATGGCTGGAAGAGATGGACTAAAGATTCTGTAAGAAAGGTGTGTTTGTGGGTGTTGGAAAAGAACATCAGGAAATGGATATCGTTTAATGGATAACAGTCATCTCCGGTCTTAATTTCTAAACCTAGGTTTAAACCTTTAATGGTGCTTTTTTATTTAAGCATTACTGTAAAATCACCTCTTTTCGTTTATGCTTCTTGTGGGATCTGCTATCCTGCTGCCACAACACAATTTATTTTGTATCATCTATAGTCAAGAGGGGCATGTTGAAAATGCGTATGGGAATCATGTCACTCTGAACTGAATCATGGAAAATTAGCAAAAATGCTTTGGTTAAGTCTTTAGTGGAAGCTAATGGGATATCAGAGTTGGAAAAAAAAAATATACATCTGAATATCTTTAAAAACTAATTTTCAGAGCACAATTACGTTAATACCTCATTCAATTGGGCCAGAAACTTTCCTAAATTCTGCATTTCATATTTCCGTATGTGCACGTATGCATTTGGGTTTATTTCAAAAACAAAAAATGTGTTCTTATTGGCTACAAAATAACCATGTTTTAGTTTTTGTGCTAGTAGTGGCAATGCTACACCATGGGAAAGAGATTGCCATAGGCAGTTTGTTGCTTTCCCCCGGCTTAGTAATATGCTTACCAAGATAGAACACAGGCAGGGGTTGTACTCTCTGAATTTATTTAGTTACTCTTTTTACAAACCTTACATTTTTGTAAGGGTCGATCCAAGAAATATTTAAGATACATATATATATACACACAACTATATCTATATACAGTATCTCACGCCTCACATTTTTGTAAATATTTTATTATATCTTTTCACTGAGGAAATGACCCTCTGCTACAATGTAAAGTAGTGAGTGTACAGTCTGTATAACAGTGTAAATTTGCTGTCCCCTCAAAACAACTCAACACACAGCCATTAATGTCTAAACCTTGGCAACAAAAGTGAGTGCACCCCTAAGTGTAAATGTCCAAATTGGGCCCCAAGTGTCAATATATTGTGTGGCACTGCACGCTCTTGGAAATGGAGTTCACCAGAGCTTCACAGTTGGCCACTCCAGTCCTCTTCCACTCTTCCCCTACCACCCTGCTTGATTGTAAGCCAGACACACTCGTCTTTGTACTCCTCATCTGATTGCCGCCATACACGCTTGACACCATCTGAACCAAATAGGCTCATCGGACCACAGGACATGGTTCCAGTAATCCATGTTCTTAGTCTGCTCGTCTTCAGCAAACTGTTTGCGGGCTTTCTTGTGTATCGTCTTTGGAAGAGGCTTCCTTCTGGGACGACAGCCATGCAGAGCAATTTGATGCGGTGTGTGGCGCATGGTCTGAGCACTGACAGGCTGACCCCCCCACCCCTTCAACCTCTGCAGCAATGCTGGCAGCATTCATACGTCTATTTCCCAAAGACAACCTCTGGATAAGAGGCTGAGCATGTGCACTCAACATCTTTGGTCGACCATGGCGAGGTCTGTTCTGAGTGGAAACTTGTTTTTATATTTGTCTATTTTTTTGGTGTATCTAGATGGAATGAAATGTCGATGGCTCATTTATGGAATGGGATATTTATAAAAACCTGTAAATGCGTGCTTTTTGTGGAATATATTACACACACACATATATATATATATATATATATTGTGGCAAGGTAACTGAGTCTGTGTACATCAGTAGCAGGTTAGAACGCTCATTATTCCCAGCATGAGGGGGTTAATTACTGGGAGGTCGGCAGGTGGAGCTAATTTACCTGCACTCAGGTGTTTAAAGGGCGGTCGTTACAGGCATTAGTTGTCTGAGAACAGAGAGAGAGGCAGCAAGCCAGCCAGCCAGAGGCCCTCAGACTTTATCAAAAGGATTTGTTTTTGGACCGCTGCTCTGTTCATCTGTGGTAGTTTTTGAGAGTTGCTGTACAATCTCTTTTAGGACAGTCCTGTCCTCTTGCTGTGCTTCCATCATAGCTCCCATCTGAGCAGTTATCAGCCGGTTGGTTTCCTGTTGCACTGTAGTAGCATGCAGGAGGGCCTTTAAAACATCCTCCATGTTTATTCAGGGTTCAGACAGTATATCCCACTTCTGACACCACTTGTGGCAGGATGGCCTGATTCAAACAAGAAACTCCAAACACCAGCAGAAATAAAAGCAAGATGTGGTTTATTGCAGTTTTGTACAGTCCACAGCAATGCACTTCATAGTGTAAATAAACCAAAACAAAAACAAATCCTTTTGATAAAGTCTGAGGGCCTCTGGCTGGCTGGCTTGCTTGCCTGCCTCTCACCCTGTCTCCAGACAACTAATGCCTGTAACGACCGCCCCTTAAACACCTGAGTGCAGGTAAATTAGCTCCACCTGCCGACCTCCCAGTAATTAACCCCCTCATGCTGGGAATAATGAGCGTTCTAACCTGCTACTGATGTACACAGACTCAGTTACCTTGCCACAATATATATATACACACATACATATCTAAATATACATACACACATTTATTAACACCTTTTGGAGAGCACAACTGTATCCTTTTAGTAATTTGAAGTTATGAATACCAATGTCAAGGAAGATAAAAACATAACATGTGATGGCTGATAAATATTTGTTTGGTCAACCTCATTTTTATGTGGCCATAAAACCCCAAACCTTAGTTGTCCCTTATTCAGGATACCTTTATGCATACCCCATGTGTGTTAAAGTATTTTTTTTTTTTTACTACAATCTTATTTTTAGCAAAAATAACAAATTGAACCACAATGATGATATTCTCTCTCTCTCTCTCGATAAAATAACAATAATTACCAAAAATAATGGGTATCCAACAAATATATAACAAATTGCTGAGCTAGCCAGTTCCTGTGCCTTATAGTGTAATTATTCTGGGGAAGCAAAGCAATTAGCTGTGATTATACTCATCCAATCAATATGCATTTTAGGACTATTTGCATTTGATTTATGTTTGTCAGCAGTTTACAAGCGTATTTCAATCAAACAATGCAACTTTATATCAATCTTCCAGTGGTTGTCTTATCTTACGCACACGGTTTCTATTTATATTTCAATACTGAGCAAATTAATTGCAGTTACATTAGCATGAATGTGAGCTCCTAGACCCCAGGCTAATTGCTTGCTATATTCAACGGGTATGAAAATTTTGGATAGTTATATGATTTCTCACCAGTGTAAAAAAAAGGCTGTACTTAAAACGGTTTATTAGAAATTAAATGGCCTTGATGTACGTTTCCCCAGTCCAGTCTGTACTGAAGAAGGACCATACCGTACTAGATGTTGGGTAGGCCATGCCTATCATGAATTCATTAAAAGAGAAAGAGTAAATTAGATCGTTTTGATAACTGTCCATTAGAGCTCTGGATTCCGCCGTTTACTGATAATACTTTTCCTTGTTAAAAAAGGAAATCACCTCTGTAAACTTTTTAATGTATGGTAAACAGTACTTGATCCAGGGAGTATTCTGACTGGAGTTGGAGTCATTGATTGAATTGTGTTTCCCTTTCTCAGACTGGAGTAAGTTTAAGAATGACTGTAGTTTGATCCGTACCTGGATCAGTGCAATAAGAGATATTTGTAAGGTTAAGCTTGTTTAAACTCGTTTAAAGGCACTTGCATAGCGAGTACTGTTCAGGGGTGTCTGAATAAAGTAGAATAAGGCTGGCAACTTGTGGAGACTATCTGGCCAGACCAGGTGGTTTTTGTAGGTCTAAAGCAGCTCTTTGTAAAAAGGTGTCTGTCAATACCAAAACATTATAGAGTAACGCTACCCTATGGTCTGTAATGGTGGGGAGGGTTTCTGGCAGAATGCAGCGGTGCACATTAGGACTGTTAGTGGCTTCTCATGAGCAACATGCTGTTGAAGAATATTTATCCGTTTTCTCTGGTTAACAAGCCTTTTTTTATACGTGCTAGTGTGAAATTCTGCTGTCAGAATTTATCCCCACGGGAGTTACAATTCTTACGGGAGTGCGTGGTTTTTTTTTTTTTAAAGACTGTGCACATCAGATTAAGAGTCTGTGCCAGAAGATGCAGCTGTAGTTACCCTTTCCAAACAAATTGACAAGAACTGGGAAACAGCAGGTGGCATCCTCTTATTTATGCCCTCCTAGTTCTGTGTGGCTTTGTATTAAAGCTGGTAATTGCAGCACCTACCTCGATATGCAGTGGTAGCATTCAGCGCACTACACACAACACATTCCATTGTTCTGCTGGCAGTTTATTAATAAATAATGTAATATATATATCAAACAAATGGGAAAAGTGATTTTGTTTTCAGGATCTACACAACACATTTTACAGGAAATGTATTTAACGACAAGGCAGTACTTTAGGTTTTGTGCTGCTCTAGGCCTGACGAAAGTCATGCGCCCCCTAATCTTAATTTGCCTCACCCCTTTCTGCCCAGGTCATACCTATTCTACCCCTTCCTCTGTAAACTCCACCCCTCCTCTTTCGGTCCTACCCCCACCTCTTCCTCTATATTAATTGTGGATACCAAATACCTATTTCTATATTTTGCCCCCCCAAGTTATGCACATCTATATGCCACTCTGCCCCCCAGATATGCCTTATTCCCCCTATTTGCCATTCTGCCCCCCAGCTAATGCCTTATTCCCCTATTTGCCACTCTGCCCCCCAGATATGCCCTATTCCCCCTATTTGCCAATCTGCCCCCCTGATATGGCTTATACCCACCCTATTTACCACTCTGCCCCCTGATATACTTTCCTATATGCCCCCCCCGACAGGTTGCTTTTTCCTCTTAAATGGTAGTGGATTTCTGATTTAAAAGTGCTTAGGAGGCAATAAACAAGCTCCCAAGAGGGTCTCTCCAGATAATTGAGCCCCTGTACAAGTTGAACACAGGTACTGCATTTATCTATGCAAGTCAATGTAGCCCAGCTTTCTAATCATAATGTGATTAGTAAAAATAGTTAATGTTTTTAAAAAGGGTTAAAACAAAATAAATAAAATGTGGTAACATGTAAACATAATTATCCCGTGATGTCATTATCAGGGGAACGATTCAGTTCCGACAAAGTATGGTTAGATGGGGTAAATTGAATTGGACAGATGCAAAGATTTCCCAAATAGGACATATGCACAGACTGATCAGACGTCCAAATGAGAAAAAAAAAATGTGCACCTCCCTAATGTGGCATTTTAGCCCCCAAACAACCTGACAAACCTATGCATTGGTGGTATGATTGTACTCTAGATATATTACTGAACATTTTTTGGAGTATTTGACAGTGACATATGCTATGCTGCCCTATATATGCTGCGAGGTCTAGTGCATATTTGTTTGTTTTTTTGAACAGTTTATAGTTATCACTGTTATATTATATGATGTGTACTCTGCTACAATATATTTACTGGGTACCATTCCTCTTTAAAGCAAGTCCTATTGTGTCTGCCTTATACCAGTGTTAAAATTCTACTAAAAGAATATAGCAATTACAGCATTAAATTATCAATCTCAGAACCCTTAGAAAGGTGGTTTTGTGAGAAGTAGTTTTAAACATGGCGTGTCTGAGATCAGGTGTCTGAAGGAGGTGTTTTTTTTTTTTTCGTATGAAGTCAAATCTGTAGAGGGTGAATGGTGTTATCCAGAGGTGGCGATGGCATACTTTAGGCGATATAGAGCTGAGATAACGACAGAGAGCAAACTGCAAAAAAGTGCTTTTGAAACAGTCCCCCCCCCAGAACATAATTGTATATATATATGTACTGCTATAAGAACTTATGCAATTTCACTGATTTTGAAGGTTTCAAAGGGAGAGGTTCCCGTCAACCTAACACCAGAATCCCCAATTCCAGAACGGTTGGAACAGTACATGATCACTTATTGTGGGCATTTGGGTTTTTCCTTTCTATACACAATTACTATCCTCTAATATTGTATATACTGTAATCATTATATATAAAGCAGCATTGTGAGAGTAAGACTTAGCCGTTCTTGTTCATTAGTGGTTTCCTTGTTGATGATTTATCTTTAAGGACTCAATAAAAAAATTGGTTTATATTGGTTTCCATCTGGGTTGTCAATGGAGAGATATTTAGGATGATGCATAAGACCCAAAGTAATCAATAGGTCTGTCACTTTTCCAATAAATAAATAGCATTCATTATTTTTACAGTAACGGTATTACACCGATACGTGCATAGCTTAGGGGGTGCAGGTCCACTTGCCTTATCGGTGTGCAAAATTGGTCTTTTGAATCTGGCACCAATGACAACTGCTGCATATGGGTCATAATTATAAGGCATAGAGGATTCGGTTATACCACTGGCTCGGTATAGTGCTTCTATATTATAATCACACATAAGTACCCAATTTAACCTGAACAAAAACATGTTCTGCGACACATACGAACATACATACATGAAAAATAGCCCCCCGAGCCTCCCCTCCGATAGTTTTGTACATGGGTTTTGACCAATTTGACTTGGATTTTGAGTAGACTGTTTTATTAATATTTATACCTGCAATTTTGAATGTCAAGTCCATTTCTAAAAGCACAGCTTGACTCAAACCTGCTATATATGGAACATAAAAACTTTCCAGGTCCCACATGAATAATGTTTGTGTGTATGTATTATTCCTCTGCCGTGGCAACAATTTATACGCACACAGCGTTCACTTTGGTGAATTACAATACATAACAATGTAGACAATCTTTTAAATGAGTGTTTGTGTGTTTATTATAAATCATGCCATGGGTACATTTATAATTGCATTTTGAATATAATTCATTAGGCTATATCACGTACATTTTTACTACATTGTCTACATTGTATTTTGTTTTGTATGTTGAGCCAATATACTATCCATGACAGAAGTTAGCTTAAAAAACAAAAAACAAAAAACAAAAAAAAAAAAACAAACAAACGGTAAAGCGGTGAAAGTTAATTAAATCAGGAGGCTAAGGAAGATCTATTGATGTAGGCTGTAGAGGTGGAGGAATCAGTAAATCCATAGAAATAGAGATATAGCCAACTAGAAGGAAAATCTTTTTAATAAAAAGGAATTTGAAGTCTGTTTTCTTATCAGCAGTTTGTATAGAAGCATATTTATCAGTTTAAGAGGGTATAGGTTTTCTATTTATTTCATTTTTTAATAAAGCTTGTGTCTGACAATTTACTAAGCTGTAGCATAAAAATAGGGACATTTTCTCCCTTCTGTACTAGAAGTGTATTAAAACAATTGAGAATGTATTAAATTGATTGCTCATTTGGTATTCTCCCTCATTGTAATCGTTCTATGGAATATGCAGTTATAAAATAAGGGTGTTCTGCATGTTTGAGCCCTGAATTGGCAGATAAATACCTTGGAGCCTTGAACTGAACTGCTGCAGGTCTCCAGAGGCCTGGGTAACCTACCCACCGTGAAAAGTTTCCTTTCACTACCTTACTATATATACAACAGAGTATTTCATACTGCATGGTGTAGAACAATGCCTTACTAAAATTGGTTCTTGCATGAAATAATAAATCGTGAGCATACCACAAAGAACATCACAAAGAACGGGAACAGGAGCGAATGTATCATTATCCATCTATCAGCACCAAGGGGGTCACCCTATGGGCAGAACGAAGAAAAGAAGAGTATAAGACTGATCCTCTAAAACTAATTGATATAAAGCCAGATAAGGGATGTTCCTAACAAGAACAACTTTGCTTGTGGGGGGGCAGATAGAAGGACTTAATGGTATCTTCACCTACAATTCACCAATTTGCATGCATTTATCACACTTTTCTTGTTGCTCTCAGACTATGTAGACAATGCCAATTATCTTTGTATCTAGAACATCACTCTCCTAGCAGGTAAAACTTCTGTTTTACCATCGTGAATAATCCGTGAGGCATTTGTATTGTGCCAATTTAAATGTTCTTCATCAAAATCAAGGTAAGAATAAATTATGCCATTACTTTGTGATTAGGGTCACAATAAAATCAGAGAGGTTAATGGGGGTCAAACCAAGAACAAAACTCAGCTATGCAACTGTACACATCGTTAGCGGAAATTATGCATAGGCTGCTACCTGAAATTTATACCTAATTTTTAAGGCATTACAAAAACATTTGTTCCCTGTTGGATCTAATATTAGTGTCAACAAATCATGCTCCAATTTCCATGTGCTGTGTTCTGTGTCACAAAAGCCTTTCTTAAAGACATGCAAGTTGACAGGAGAATTTGCAGGAAAGCTGGAGCTTCATTTCATTGACTTCATGTTATAAAGAGTTAGAATGATGAGAAAACCGCCATGCATTTCCATTAATAACGAGTGAATACAGGGAATTTAATGCACAACTCTCCTAAAACTCCTGCTCTAGTGAATAAACCCAATTCTGTTCACAAAAAGGTAGCTTTAGATTGAAAAAGATTCACAGAATGGTAAAGATCCTATGCCCAGTATATTCTGCACAATGTCATGTTCTATGCATCGTCTAAACCTTGCTAACCCATTCTCTGCGTCATTCTTTTTCAGTGATTTAAAAAAAAAAAAAAATTAAAAAAAAAGTCTGCTTAAATCCGGTTCTCTTTCTTTTGTAGAGATCCCGCTAAGACTTTACAGGATCCTTTGTCATTTATTCAGGATTTGGTCAACATCGAGTTCTTGTATGAAAAAGCAACCATGACTGCAGCTTGATTTGCCCTACAATTTGATACAAATTCATTCATCTTTCTTTCAGATGCCTTATTTATTGAATGCATTTAAACAATGTTGGATGTCCTGCTGAGCCAAGCATATAAAAGAGCTAAAACATGGAAACCATCATTTAATTTGTTTATCTGCAGCTAAGGGTTTTTTAATGGAAAAATGACCTGATTATTACATTTGGTATGTTGGAATTTGAAACATTACAAATGTGACTGAAATATGCCAATAAACACCAATTTTAGTTATCCTCATCATTTGGATTCAGCATTTTGTATTTCAAAGTGTATCTGTCGTCCCCAAAACGCATACCTTGCAAGCGTCCTCGTTTTTGTGCCAACTTTGTGTGGGAAAGGAAAGAAGTGACAGGAGGCCAGAGGGGAAAGAAAGGTTGGAGAAAAAAGATAACTGGGAAAAGAGAGAATTGAGAGATGAGAAAAAAAGTACACATTTTATAAAGGTGCTCTGCTATATGCAGGTACTCAATATACCATATTTACTCGAATATAAAACTTTTTTCCCCAGAGCAAATGCTCTTATAGTCGAGGTCAAATAAAGGTCTGACTATAAGACTAAGATCAAGATCCCCTGCAGCACTGAAGTATAGACCACCACAACACAATAGAGCAAACAAGGTCAAGGCAAGCTGGGTTAAAAACCTCTAGAGAACTGGGCAGAACACTACTGGAGCAAATCTCATAGTTAAACCGCAAAAGGGTTTAACTCAATAATAGTCAACATGGTTTTGTGAAGAACAGATCATGTCAGACCAATTTAATTGCATTTTATGATGTTGTGAGTAAATGTATAGATCAGGGTGTCGCTGTAGATGTTGTCTATTTAGATTTCGCAAAAGCATTTGACACTGTTCCACACCAGCAGTTATGGTATAAGCTAGGACAAATAGGTCATGGAGAAAATACCTGAAGTGTAAAAAGTGTGAAAAGCAGAAAATGAGGACGTTTTCGGTGTTTCTGAATGCCGAAGCCGTTTAACTCCATAACATGCAAGGGGATGATTTCCGTAACGCAATGTCAATTGTTGACAATGGGTTTACTTACTGAATCAATCTTTGTGATGTAGATCACAAAATCACAACATAAAAGTATGTCATATAATAGGCAGAAGATGTTTAAAAAGAGAAATAGATTTCTCGTTGCAAACCAAGAATTAAATAACTTTACTTTTAGCATGAATGCGTGATTATGGATCCCCCCAAAAAAGAATGCTTTTCTTTAGACAGCCAACTGTCAACTAAGACAAACGGAAAACATTTCATTATTGTTTACAAATTACCACATTCTAAAAAGACTTGATATATTCTGTATTGCATGGCAAGATACTGACAGGAAATACAAACGGAGACCATATATTTACGCCATTTCTCTATCACACTGTAATCATCATGAAGATGAATTGTTTGTTATTACAATGTTCTGTATGGTATGATTGAAGTTAGAAACCCAATTTAAAATAATTTTATCACGCTACGATGATTATGGTCCAAAACTCTATTATTTTACAACAACTGCATTTGCCCCAAGTGTCCTAGCTAACGCAGGAAAGCCACGGTTTTCTGGCCCTGCATAGTTGCCCCACTTTCCCGGTTTCTCTGGTAGTGAAGATTATGAGCTGGTCAGGGAGATCCTCTGGCCTCCTGACCCTCTGCAGTAGAGCGCTGCTTGGCAATTTACACACACATACGCTTTCTAATTGTACCCGATTGGGAAAAAATGTCGATGTGGCCCAGCAGCCTAACTAATCTAAAAAGATGTCATTTAAAATAAAAATAAACTACTTCAGCAGCTTCAGTCTGTTAATCCACCTCTAAGTCTAAATTGGCCTCTTGAGCTTGTCTCCTTGCGTAGGCGTTGCTGCTAATCATTCCTGATTTATGTTCATGGATAGAATACATCCAAAGATATAAAGCTCTTAGTCATGAACAGAATATAAAAACTTAAAGGTCACATATGAACAAACATCTGCAGAGTCCTTTTTACAAAATCTATGTGCCACTTTGTGTATTTCGAAATTGTCTGAATACAATTGACAGTCAGGTGTATGACTCTTGTCAAAAACGCCTGAGCTGCTTAGAATCACCCTCTGGCACATTTGTCCGCTTTCTTTTTATACTGATTTTGTTTGACTTTGTAGTATTTTAACTGAAAATGAAAAGCAGCTTATTTGTTCCTATTGAAGTTGACTCCAATACCATGCTAGAGGTGTGAGGGAACAGGGTCAAAAGGCATGTGATGAAGCGGAAGGACAAGAGGACATCAGAAACCTCAGTAGGGGCGACAGGGCAGAAACAGCTGAGGATGGCTTGTGGAAGGGAGGGGGGTTGAGGTACAGTCTAATTATTGCCATGGGTAATATATTTTACTTCTGCACACCCTCTCATCATATGCCGGCACTTAGAAGATGGGTGGAGGTGCAGAGGGGGCAGCTGCTGGCGTTGCCCATGCCTACTGAAGAATAATATGGTACAGAGTACACCCACCCTCGGAAAAAAAAAAAATGAAGCATTTCTCAAATAAATAATTTAATTATGTTTACAGCTCAAAATATGTAATCTAAACAGAATGAAAACCCCAATTACCGTATTTGCTGGATAAGAAAATGTTTTTTTCAGAGCAAATGCTCTGAAAAACACCCCTTGTCTTATAATCGGGGTCGTCTTATAATCAGACCACAAATAGGTCTGACTATGAGACTAAGATTCCAGATCCCCTGCAACGCTGCAGGAGGCCTGGATCCTCCTGCCCCCCTCCAACTTACCAGTGCTTCTGAGTCCCCGGTGTGTAGCCGGGGCAATGTGTAGACATCTACGCGATTTGCGTAGACAACTTCCGCTGCAGCCGGAAAGGAGGTGCGGCTAGCAGCGGGGGTTGTCTGCGTCTACACGCTGTCTGCACAACACACCGGGAGTCAGAAGCACCGGTAAGTTTGTTTTTTGGGGGAGTGTTAAATGGGGGCATAAGGCATTTCTGTAGGCAGAGTGCTTCCAGAAATGCTTTTTAACCCTCTATACGCCACTCTGCCTCCTGAAATGCCTTATACCTCCCTATATTCCACTGTGCCCCATAATATGCCTTTTAACTCCCTAAATGCCAGAGTGGAATATGGCAATTCTAGATGCAGAGTGGCACATAGGGGGTTAAAAGGCATATCATGGGGCACAGTGACATATAGAGGGTTAAAAGGCATATCATGGGGCACAGTGGCAGGATCTGCAATCATTTGTGGAACTCTCTTCCAGGGAAAGAGCTCTTTGGTAGTGAACTTGAATCCATTTTGAAGAGACCTACAGGTTATAAGAAATGGCTTCCTTAAAGAAGAGCTCCTACTTGCTCCAATTCCTTTGATTCACCAAAGAACAAGCAGAGTTATCAGCCATACCAATCCTTTCAAGACAAGCTGTACAATGCCAGAGGTCACCCTTAAAGTGCAAGAGGACAGAGTAAGGATGATAAAAAGGTGGCATGAGATCAAATCAGAAGATTGGGTACTTCACCTAATGTGATAGGTTATACATTAGTCTCCCATCGGCGCCGCCCTGGGACTTGTATCAAGTCCTTCAGCTATTGTCCTCTGTGCACTTTGAACCTCTGGTGGAAGTTTCTCTGAAATTTCTTACATAGAAAGTAATTTTGCTTGTGGCAATTACATCCACCTGGCTACTTCAGGATACTTTTCTCAGATTCCTTGATGATAGACTTGTTATATGGCTACCTCCAGAGTCCCAAGTTCAAGTAGTTTCGGACTACTATGTCAAACAAGAGGTCATTTTGCCAGTGCTCTGCCCTATTTCCAGGAATCCCAAGGAAGAACAATTACATTCACCGGATCTGAAGCAAGGTATCCAGATGTGACCGTCATTCAGAATGTTGGTGCAAATGGTCCCTCTTCAGCTGCTTGGCATAAGGACTTAAGGTTTCTAGAGATTCTTTAGGCCGGTAGATCAAGACCGCTATCTCTGAATGTTATCCATCAGCAAGGAAAAAGCCTTCCAATGGTCTGAAGGCACATTCAACAAGAGCAATCTCTACCTCTTGGCCTGAACTAGCTTGTGGGAATCTGACCATCATCTGCAAAGCAGCTACCTGGAGTATGCATACCTTCGCCAGGCACTACAAGCTAGACCTCCCTTCTTCCGAGGATGACTAGCATAAAAATTTAAACAGAAAAAACTATACTAAAATGGAAAAAAAATTCTTCTTGGAAACATCCCCTGATTAGATGTACCCCACGTAGATTTTTTTTGATCAGAAGACTTTGATCAGGCTGTCTGACGTGTACATAGTCATTCAAGGAAGGCCCAAGCCCTGCTGACACCCTTTGGAAGATCACTTGAGCACAAGAGAGCCTCAGTGGTCGGACTCTTCCATTGTTTGCAATCGGCAATGCAGGGCTATGGAGCCCTGCTTGCTCATCACAGTGTGGGAGGAGAAAGGAAGAAAAATAATTTCAAGGATTAAAAAAAAAAAATAAGGAAAAACATGAAATATAAATTAAATAAAATTGATTGGGATTGGGAGCCCAGTGATGTCACCACAACATCATTGGTATAAAAAATGTATATACCTGGGATCACATGCACCTGGAACAGTGCAAAAACAAAAAAGCAAATCTATTTTTTATATAATATATATACATACACACACACATTTGGTTTTCTAACAGTACTAAGTTAAAAGATATATATATATATAATCACTACCCTCAAACAGCTTATATTGATAGCATGAACAAAAGTAAAGCATTGATTTGGCCCTCTGGAACATAAAACATATGTACTATGACTAATCATTGGAGTCGTTGTTCAGCTGGGCCACTCACAATCTACAAAAAAAAATCTAAGAAAGATTGCAAAAATGTTTTTCTATTTTAGTATAGGCTTTTTTCTGTTATCAAGTATTGCTATGATTTTAAAAGAAGGCCCTACTCTTCCCGAACAAAATGTATAATGTGTGTAGGTTTGCCAAATATGGAAAAGGGGTTATCATGGCTTAACATGCTAAAAATAACATTTTTCTTGTGGGTATGAAAATCCCTAGGCCTGAAATGGTCAATGTTGGCTTTGCCACATTCAGCCACTTCCATAAGGTTTGTTATATTTATGCAAAAAAAAATGATTTTCGCAATTCCTTATTAATACCTAATAATGTGTGGTATGTCCTTTTAGGATTTCTTCCAGTGAAAGCAAAAATAATAATAAGAAGGAAACAGAACGATCAAGAACGTAAAACGTAGAAGACAGACAAGGTTATTTGCATTTTGATTATGCAAACACTTTGTTGTAAACATTCTGTTGTGCTGACAAAAGCCCATAGACACATTCAACAAGCGCAATTAAGTACAGTGTATTCAGAAATATATTCCAAGTATCAGAACTCAAAATAAATCATTGTGGCATTAGGTTCTGACGCTGCCAGTTCAGTGCCAAAGTTTTGTAGCAGGCAATACCCTGTAGCAACAGGACATTTTTCTCTTTCAACAAAAGAAAAGTGCTTTCTTAATGACTACCAATGCATTTTAGTCAATCCAGGAAATATTTAACAACTTCAGGACCGGCGTTTGTGTACTGCATCTTCAGTTGAGGACCGCAGTTTTTAAAAAAAAAATATTTTAATTCCGTGCTCGTGATTCGCGTCAAACGGATCAAGTGCACAGAATTGAGGGGGAGTGGCTGCTACGGATCGCCGGGGACACCCAGCGGTCAGTAGCAGCCGCCCCTCGCGATCCCAGCGTTCATAGTGACACTGGATCCCGTATCACCGGTGACGTACCAGGTACGTCCCGGTCTTGAAGGGGTTAAACAAATACCATGACCTACATTCCACATGCAGCCAATCTTTGCAAAATTAACATGATCACAGATATACGTCTCCCAATTGCCATCTGAAATGCTCACTATGTAGTACATACAGTAAATCAGATGCAAACATTAGAAGACACAATTGTTGGTTATATGCATTTAAAATTAAGGAGAAAACTAACGTTTTTAGATACCTACTGATATATTACCTGAGGGCAAATTTGATGACCATTTTAAAAGAGATGTCCTCATAAGCCATCCACTCTAAGTTACATGAATATTTCTATTCATATTTCTTCTGGAGCAATGCATTTAGATATACACAGAACTAGACAGATTAAAGTTAAAACAAAAAAATGTGACCAACGATCTCCCTACACATCTTGAACTGAATTCTTGGAACGATATTCTTGCAAAAAAAGAAAGAAAACGACAAAATATAAACTAGAAGTGTAAATGGTTCATTTTTGGCACATTTGTTTTAATGCAAAGCATTTTGCTTCTTGATAAATTATGTCAGATGGAAGCGGGGCATTTTTAGTTCGGGAACAAAACTAATGTTTGTCCGGTGCCCCATATTCAATCTCATTCACTCTCACATAACCACAGGCGTACTTCCCAGATGCGCTTCCGTTGACACCCCCAATCCAAATCGGCTAGCAGGGGGAGCAATCAGATATTACAGCAGGGTCTAGACAGACCTTGCCCAGTCTCTCCTGTCCTCCAGTGATCTTCAAATGGGTGTCAGCAGTGACCCCTATCAGAAGGGAATGCCCAATCTGTTAAATGGATAAGCATTAGCACCTTAAACTATACAGCAAACTATATGCCTACAAAAACCCTGACTTGGTACAAGTGTACAATTAGTACAGTTTTGAAGGGTGGTTACACCAAAAATTGATTTGATTTAGATTTTTCTTCTGTCCGCTCACTTTGCATTTTAACATTCTTACTTCACAGCATTTTTCACACTTTCCTTAAACTTTTGCACAGTATTGTACATATATAAAGAATAACCCTCTAAGATGTTCTGAAACATCTGACAATACTCTGAGATTAAGATCTTACGTCATTATCTGGAAAATGTACTATTCGGTAATCATTGCTATGCAATAGCTCATATAGACTCAGGTTTGTTAACAGAATTTGCAATACCGATTGCACTTATACACACATATATATATATGGCGAGACTGCTTGTTTTCAAGTATTTAGGCATTGTCTTGACCCATATTTTCCAGCTTGACCCATAGATGCCAAAGCTCAACATACTGTTTTAACAATTCAGGTGATACCTAATCCAATGTACATTGATTTGTGGATGCATATTGATAGACACACTAAGAACATCAAGTTCTAAAAGTACCAAGAAGACCGGATCCCATCAAGACAAACATATCCATTTTATTAAGGGCACTGGGAATCCTTAGATCTATGGATATCGGGAAAAACTATCCACAACCTTAAAATGTCTTTTCCCTTCAGGCAAGATTCAGGATTTGACCCAGTGCCGCATAGTATATGCTTGTAAGCATTTATGACACCAATAAATGTAACAACTGAAACAGTAATTGCTGGAAAAATTCCCAGGAAATGGTGGAGGGAGACAAACCAATGAATAACCCAATATTCAGAGCTTTTTTTGTTCATTTTGTTGGGGGTTCCTTCTTGTTTCATAAATTCATACAAATCAATGAATTAGGCAAAATTTGTACAAAGCTAAATGCACAAGTTTAACGACTGTTCTTTTAAGAGAAGTCAAAAGTTAAATTTTGTAACAGCATACATGCAGTAATTGAAGTTGACAGGGGCAATTATGTGTCTGTGCATGAAACGGTCACACATTTTTTTAAATGCGAGTGAGGTGTGCATGTAATATAACCAAGACAACCTTTTGGACATACTGTAAAGACTGAATAGTCCATAGGGACATGGGTTTAAACTAATAAGCCTTCAGGCAATTTACATAATGTTTCGATTGCAAGCTGATGACTCAGTTCATAATTACGGCATATACACTTGGAATTTAGAGGCAATTTAGAAATGATAGATTCGTACTTCACTGACGTTAAAACTATTTGCCACGTAGCATGGATGCCCACGCAATAAAATAGATGTGAGAGAAAAGAACTTTCCGCTTTTGTCCAATGTGGTTGGACAATAAACATGTCTATAATTAAGTATCTTACTTATGCACTTCTACAATAATTCTGAAACTAGCAATGGAACAACATAAAATACACAGCAATATACAACAAAATAGATTGGAAAGTCTGTACATTAGTGACCTTTGCTGAAAATGTAAAGTACTAATAATTTAACTATGAAATGCTCCGAATATTACACCTTTAGTATTGTTGTTTATGATAAAATATATATCATAAAACCTTGGGTTTCTCTCTATCAGCGGTTCTGTTTCAATCTTGTGTTAAGGGCTCAGACGATTGTGCAGGGACATGGTTGTGTTTTGTGCTTTCAAATTTGTAGATACATAGCCAATAACAATAGAAAAGTACCTGTTGGTCCAGGTCAAGTGTCCTTTTATTATTGTTTAAGGTAGCTTTATGCAGCTCCTTGAACAATTTTGCCTACACTACTTCAACTGAAAAAGTATTTCAGGTATCTAGTGCTATTTGTGTAAGGTAAAATGTTCTCACATTACCCCATAACTCTCACCCTTTAACTTTAAATTGTTCAATTTGAGTTTAAGAAACTGTAAGTACAACATTTATAAAACCTTCTAGAAACCTCATTGGATTTGCTAATGGGTTCCTGTCTTGCTCCAGCAGTAGTCAGGCCTTGGTTAAAGTTCATCTGGTGTAGTAGACAGAGGTGGCTGCATCAGTCATTGTTCTCTGTGCAGATACAAGTAGGCAGTTAATTCATTGGATAATGAAACGGTGGCCCCTAGGCATGGATTCTGTAGCCCAGTAATCTCAAGGCTGTAGGAATGCTCAGTAAGGCCAAGAAATGTACAATTCGGAATTCAAGCAAACCGTTTTTTTTTTTTTAAAAAAATATACCTAATCAATGGTGAACGTGGCATTGCTTTGTGATTTTAGGACATGACCGGTTCTTATTGGTCATCTTTCTCTCTCCTGGCATTATAATGCAACATGCTGAGATGCCAGGTGGTTGACGCATTGTACATTTTCATGCATTTGTACATGCCAGTAACTACTACACTAGCAATTTCTAAATTTAATATCCATTCTAAGTGTTGTCTGTTCCATATTATCAGTATGTCACTAGCTTTGCAATTAAAATAAGATTTTTTAAAATCTATTTAATTTAATTTTGCACTTAGCTTTCTCCTTGGCCCAAATCTAATTTTTTCACCTAATGATTAATAACTATTGCGAAAAAAATACAGTTCACAAACTATACTTAAATAACATTACAAATGATTTAATGAAAAACACATGGTCAAAAAAAAAAAAAAAGGCATAACAGGAAGCCCCCGAATCACCAGGTCTCGTGGGGCCAAGAGGACCCCTTGTTTCATAGGAAGACAAATGAGCTTGTATGGCCTATAAGATCTTTTAGAAGATCTTTAGAATTGGGAATTGCATAACAGTACTTCATACACAACTTTTTAGAAGACATTGTATATTTTGTATCTGCATTTTGAAGTGGCCACCTAAAATAAAATGAAGGTTGATAATAGGACAGTATTTTGCATCATTCAATTGTCTATGCTAAAATCTACAATAACCTGCAGCCAGGACACCTTTGGCATCCAAGAGATGATAGTAGCATTTATGGTTAAGCAACTACAGATTGTCCTCAAAATACACATAAAGTGGCTGCGACCGAGCCCTGGAGTTCTGCCAGTCAGGGGCGGGCCCAAGGGGTGCCGAGCGGCCGTCTCCAGCAACCAATCGGCGCCCTTCTGTCTCCTCTGCTCCCTGCTGCCGCCTGCCTCAGCGCTGCCCCGACTGCAGTGGTGGGAGCGTGAGGCGTCTGTCTTGGGTGCGTCACGGTAAGTGACCTACAAAGAGGGGTAGGGAGAGGGTAGTGTGAGGGAGAGGATAGCGTGAGCAAGGGGGTAGATTGGGTTGCCCATGGGTCATGATTGCAAATGCCACCAAGAGGTGCTCATGAAAACCTTAATTTTTTTTTAAAATTTGTGCCAATCTGTTTTTTTTTTTGGTTTGTTTTTAATTATTATTGTCATTGTCGAGTATGCTTTGCGCCACCTAATTGAAAACATGTCACTCAATATTTGAAACACAAAATTATCTATTTCTAATTAAAATAAATAACATTTTATGGCGCCTTTAAACCTTATTTTAAATATATAAAAAAAACTAATTACTTTTTAGTTTTTGCAGCTTAGATTTCCATCTGACCTGTGAGCAACAAAAATCTCTCACGATTATAAATTGACCCAGTGGTAGACCCTTTTTCCATCTGTAATAAAACCTCAGCTTGTGCAAAAAAAATAATATCTGTCAGTCTCTCGAGTTTCCTACAATTTAATTATTTTTAACCTCCTGTGTAAATGTCTTCTCTCAAGGTATTCCCATTATTCTATTTCCCTTCATTATGCTTTAAATCAGGTTTCAAATATAGGGGTCTATTAAATTAGAGCAATCACGTTTGCTGGAGCGATGTTTTGATTCCAACCATTCCTTTGTGACCTCAATATAATCTAAAATGTAAAGAAGAAGAAAAAAATTACAGGGTAGTTGGTTCAGAAAATTAGTGTCGGATATTGGCTTTCAGGCTTACAGCTATCTTCCTAATCATTTTCCATTGGCCTTATCTCTATAAAAGGAGTAACCTGAACATTCTGTCCTTGGCCAGCTAGCCTTTGACACAAACTTAAAAGGGTGATCTCTGTTTACACCAACTTGCCCATTTAGTATGGAGAACATTAGACTGTTGAATGGTTATTCCAAAGGAGACATGTAGGTCGGTCAAGCACTCTGCTACAGTTATTATAATTTGCTACAATTTAATCAAACTAAGGCCTTGTGTATCAATTATATAGTTTACCCTAGTAACATATAAAGGGACATATTTTATATCATCACATTATATATGAAAAGCAGTAAATGCGAATGTGTGGTATGGAACATAATCTATGTAAAAATTATCTGTGCAAGTGTTTGCAATTCAAATTTGTTGACTGAGAGGCCATCAATAACAGAAAGAACATTTTTAACTTATTATTACACAGAATATTTCATATGGGCCAATGATTAATTATAGACATTTCCATGCTTGTAGGTCTGTATTACAATGCATTATATGTCAGTGCCCTCCGCTTCATTCCTAGATTACTTGTAAACGCAGATGACCTATTGAAAATAAAATTACGTAGAAACATAATTTAAATATAAAAATTAAAAGAAAAATATTTCGGGTTTCATGAATACAGGTGATATTGGTAATATTAGACCGAATCTTTACCATTAGAGCTGTTTGTATCAGTCAGTGGCTGGTGGGATTAATAAGAGCTCGTGCTTTAGAAAAATAACTGCAAAAACAGGAAGCTATTATAAAAATAACCCCATAATGTTATCCCTTATTACCAGCTATTACAAAAGTAGTATTACTCTGGTCTACACATACTTGGAATTACAGCCAAAATATTATAAAAGATATAGAACAAATAAGGATTCCAATAGAATTTAAACTGAGGGATCATTGGAGAGACCCTAACTAGGTAATATATCTCCATCATTTGAAAAGCAAGAGGGATGGAAAGACACAGATTGCAGGCTTACTCTGCACTGATCATTGATGCCAAATCAGAGGTAAGCAGAAGGAACAGCATGATTAATGGAGGGGCAGAAGAATCACAGTGGAGAGAGAAATAGGTGGTATTGGGTTACATGCAATTTACACAGTGTGCTGTACTCTATCAAACTGTATTGTGATTCACGTACTGTTCTAAAGCCTGGAACATAATGCTATTTTATTACTTAATCTCGTGATTTGGTACCTGGAGCATCTACGGACTCGGCATGTATAGAAAGTATACTTTCCCCTCCCACATACACATAAAAACTCAGCATATACCACACGAACATTGACCCTGATCGATTCGGTGTGTGCTGTATGTCAACAACCCTGCTTATCTATAATTACCTTCTTATTTTACTGATAGTTTTTTCTTTTTGAATACACTATATGGACACAAGTATTGGGGCACTTGACCATTTCACCAACATGGACAACATGAATGACATTGCATTCTAAATACATAGACTCTTCTAGGGAGACTTTCCACAAGATTTTGGACTGTTTGTGGGAATTTTTGCCCATTCATCAAGTAGAGCATTTGTGAGGTCAGGCATTGATGTTGGACAAGAAGGTGTTTGATGGGGTTGAGCTGCTTTGTGTCCTGCCTACTTGAAGTATATATAATAAAAAATGACCTTAAATTCAAAGTTAAACATAAATCAAGGGTTAAGAAGTGGGAGCTAATTTGTGGAAAAAATCCTAATCAAGCTTGCAATTATTTTTTAATGTTAATGTTTTTTGACATATCATAATAAATGAAAAGAAAAGTGGTAGAAGGAGAAATCCCTACTTATCTTTAAAATGTATATCTAATTTGCGTAGGTACACAATAGTAACCGATGTTTGTATCCACAATGGTGGCATAATCTAATGTAACTTTAATGTTGATGCCTTCTTTAATAGAAATGTTTTCCTGGTGATTTACTTATTACAAATATAAAAGTTATTTATTCATTCAATTTTACATTTATGCCAAGCTCCCAGTCGCTTTCACAAAAACGTTTTAAATGCAATGTATACAAGTCTTTTATAATGTGAATATATAACGTGTATGAAATAACTCCTTTCCACCAAGTTATGATGTTATTATTGCTGGTTCAAGGACTCAGTTCTTCACATACCATAGCGACTACCAGGTACCAGCAATGGATTTATAAGTTGATGGAAATCAGCGTAAAAACCTTTTTTTTTTAAATCAAGACAGATGCAAATGTACACTTTTCTGATTAAAATAAATAAAATAGATTTGATTTCCCCTGCTAGTTTAAAGAGGAAGTCTCACAGGAAGTTTTTTTTGTCTAGTGCACAAATCCAATATAACATGCTATTTATTACACATTTTCCCCCAAAATATTAAATTATAAGCAGGTACGCTAATGTAAAGAAAGAATATGGGGAGGGATACACACGTTGGTTTCCCAAAAATAAATAAAAACGGCCTCTTCTTTGACGTGCAGCCCAACTGAAATTTTATACCAGCTAGTATTTCCTAGAAAGATTTGGTTTGCTTATTTTAAAATGTTATATTCTAATCCAATATTAGCTTTTGTATACATGAGAGAATTTCCAATGACAGACAAGTGCTGGAAGCCTTGAGGCACACTTTATGTGCAATGACATTTCCAGGAGATTGAGACATGAAAAGAACTTCAAATGAGGTTGAAATTGCAGAGTCTTTAAATCATCTTGAGTGATCTCCATCTGACAGGAAGATTCTCCCCTGACCACTCCTCAGTTCCCTTACAAGCTGTGTTATATCCTTAGGCTGCCAGAAAGAACCAGTGCAATAGTGATAATTCACGTGTAACTACGTGCATGTATGCAATAAAGATACTTAATATGGTTTCTGGTGCATAAAAGGATGGAGCACCTCTGTTTATATACCAAATCCTAATATCCAGGGTTCTTTATGCTTTAAAAGTAAAGTTTTGCCCATCTTCCTATTTCCCTTTTTTCATAGTGACACTATAACATTTATAAACTTAACTGTAGTTAAAGGGATACAGAAGTAGAGTCGGACAGGGCCTGGTGCAGGCCGGCTGCACTGTCCAGGGTGGTGAGCACCTAGGGTTGTGCGGCCACAACCAGGACCCTGCGCATGTTGTCCATAACTGGCGACGGCTGACTGGGATGCCTCAGTAATATGAGTGGAGCATCATCTATAGTAGAGGCTTCCTCGATTATGCTTTAAGTTTAAATGCAGTTGTGATTTAGGGGACAGTTTGACTTCCATTAGTGTCACATTTTGTTTTATAGATGTTGTAGACCTAAGAAGATTGAGACTGTTCTAGGTATCGGATCTGGTGATGTCATGCAGGCACCCTGGAGCAGGTATGAGACATAGCTCTACAGAGAAATGTGCAGGATGCAGCAGGCTGAGAGTAAGGAAGCTAAACAGAGTAACAGCAGAAACATAGCAAGCAAGGGGGGACAGAGCAAGAAACATAACCAGACAAGACATCCATGGTACAGGACACAACAAAGCAGCATTCAGTCACATCTTATGGCCATGGTATGCTTAGCCACCACTACGCCAAAGTACTCCAATATTCCTATCGCTAAACCCTGCCTACTGAATTACTAGTAAGCTGAAACTAAACATTTAATCTAAACACAGAACCGAGAAGAACATACCTTCAGACTGTAAACTGAGACAAACATAACAAAGCGGTGGGGCACACCTTATAAAGGAAACAAAAGCTGAAGCTAAGAGCAGGACCGAAATAAATCAAAAGCGGCAGATCACAGGGAGATCCAGGAATGGATTACAGTGAGACTGAGGAACTGTAGTGAGATGGGGGAACTGGACATAAGCAGCTTCGCTGCCTGAATGGGGCATGTCAATAGCTATGTGGTTCCTTTAAATTTTCATAGTACTCCTTTTGCAAATGCTTGGGAGGGGATGTAACGGCCGAGGATGTAACGGCCGAGGATAGTCAGAGTCAGTAGCCGAGGATCCACAGTGCAGAACCCGTGCACGAACCAGAGGCAGGCGAAATGGTACTGAGGAAGTACGGATAAACGTAAGACGAAGCCGAGGTCAAGGATTTGAGAAGTTAGTAAAACCGTTGTACAAAGCCAGAGTCAGAACTGGAGCAAACACAAAACCGCAACTGAGCCCAGAGACACAAAGCATGAAACTCTTTGACAGGCAGTGAGTGGACAGTTAAGGAGCTCTCAAATAGCCCCCAGGCAGATAACCCCGCCTCAAACTATTAGCATAAACAGACAGAGAAAATGTCCGGCTATCTTAGTAGTGGCGTGCGCATGCGTGAGGGTCTCGTCTGGCAGCGTCTGCGGGAGGCTGCTATGGCTGTAGCAGCTGCAGGTAAGTTGTTAGCTGTTACAGGGAGCCCCTGCATATGTATTTGCTTGTTGCCCAAAAAAGACATGCGTCCATCAAGTTCAGCCTTTCCTATATCTGTTAATTTGTTGCTGTTGATCCAAAAGAAGGCAAAAAAACAATTTTGAACTAACTAGGGAAAAAATTCCTTCTTGACCCCAAAACGACAGTCAGATTTCTCCTTGGATCAATAAGCTGTTTCCCCATAATTAAAGATTATATCCCTGAATATTATGTTTTTCCAGGTATCCATCCAGTTGCAGTTTAAACGTCTGTACAGACTCTGATAAAACTACCTCTGCAGGCAGAGAATTCCACATCCTTATTTTCCTTACTGTAAAAAACCCTCTCCCTCGTGCTTGTAGTCGTGAAATCTCTTTTTTCCAGTCTAAACGCATGACCCATGACTGTCCTTATGCTGCTGTTTATGAACAGATTTCCACACGCAGATGGTTTGGTGATGTATTGGCCCTGAATATATTTATATAATGCTTACATTATATAATACTTTATATATATTTATATAAAGTTGTGTTCACAAGGACAAATCTGGTAACAAAGCAACACAGCATTGGATACCATTGTAGACCTGCATAGAGACATGTCACTTTTTCCCCAGTTTAGCTACATAAATCCACTCAGGGTAAGCCCCTTTGTTCAGTTTTTCATGACGCTTGGTATCGCTGGTTCTCTTGTTTGGCGTTTTCGCTTGCCCTTTGCTATGCTCTATGGCTCAGCTTCAGTTACACTTTTATGCAAAAGTATTGTAGTTGCAGTGATAATAGTGGGTTAAAAATCTCATCAGGAGGGCTGCCTTGCAGGGATTATTTTTCTGTTTGAAAACAGCTTTTGTGCCAATAATCATTTGTTTAGTGCTAATTGTCTGAAATGTAGCCATTTGTGGTATCTCTCTGGATTATAATATAAATTTATTATGAAATGGCTGCAGTTAACGGGATCACTATACCGTAGTATCACTAATCAAGAAAACATTTGGAATGCGCCAACTATATGTCATAAATAGGTCCGTAAAACTGTTGGAATCTTAAAATATTCATGTTTTAATAGTTTTCTTAACAGGTTTGAATCCTCAACATGCAGACAGTATGCACATCAAAATTAAAAACACACCATACAAAAAACAGGACCACCACATGTGCAACCCAAGCTTTCTGTCTGAGGTGTTAGATAAACCAAGACCACCTGGGCCTGATTTATCAACATAGAATTAACATTAAAAACCCACTAAAAGTTCCAGAATTCTTACACGTTTAGTGCCGAATAGCAAAATTGTCCTGAATTGTAACAAATGTTCTCTCAAATACATCCCAATAAACAAATACCCCCAACTTGTTTTTAAGCATTGCTGGTAGGAGGAAAGCACGGACACCTATTTTTGCAATATTAAATATGACTAGGCCTGACCTAATTTACATTTACTCCGAGTAATGGATTTTCTTTCAGGATTTGAAAACAATCACGCGATCTGCCTGTAACAAGGTCTCACTGACCTCTATTAATCTAATTATCTAGGTAATAGCATTGTCACATTGCTGCCTGTATGGGAACCTCTATGTTCATGATAAATGAGTAGGTGTTCCGTCCACCTTATATATAACGAAAAGATGTCAAGGTCCCTGCCCCAATGCCCAAGCAAATGAGAAAATCCTGCTTGAACGGGAGTAGATTATTTTGATTAAACCGCATGTGTTCTGGCCTAAACATTAGGAACTCCTGGCATGTACTTGCCCTTCAATCCAGGAATCCGATACCCACGGTAGATTCTAGATGGAGAATTTTTAACACACTTGTAGTTACATCAGCTTTTAGCATTCCGCTACTATGTGAGGGATTGGGATATATCCCCTTGGATCTCCTTGTGTTTTCTAGTGCCCTTGAATGTCTGTTTTTAAATGAATAGAAGGAGAAGCGTGCCTGTGAATTTTTATTCTCCCACTAAGGTACTGAATTTTATGTCAGCTTTGACTTAATTAAGTGAATGTCAAAAGCACTTATTTGGAGGAAGAAACGTCCCTTTATTTGATCTTGAAATCTAGATTTTATACTTAAATATTACTACTTAAAACCGGTTAAAAATCGAAAAGATGGATATTTATTACATCTCCAAGATCTTTGTATCTTTATACGTTTTCAAGGGTATAGACCGATAATTCAAGACGACATTTTTCATTTTGCCCCAACTTAGTCCATAATAAACTCAGTCTAATGTGTGTGGTTTATTTATATAATGGCAATACAGTACAGTTATCGCTGGTGTAATATTAAAAAGTTAAACTTAACTGCAAACTGTTTTGCTTTCTTATCTTTTGGGTGACGTCTACATTTGCGTCAGGAAGTCGAGAAATATAAGTTTTTTTTAATAGTAAAACCACAGGTGGGAGGAAAAAAAACCCAAAACAATGACTTCCTATAAATTAAAAAGTACTTTATTCTGAAAATTTGAATAGTTTAGGGTTGTTTTTAAAATGGCATGCTTTAGGTTTTTTGTTTTTTTTTGCGATAGAGTGTATATATTTTTCATTTTTTATACTTTCAGTGCTTATTTGAAGATAAAGACCTATGATCATAACACCAGAAGTAATTTAACAATTATTTAGTAAATATTGACTATTTGTAAAATATGTATAAAAAAAAAAACAATTACATGTATGTACTAGATAGGGGAGAATAAGAAAATATAAGAAAAAAAAAACATCCCTACAATATTTCTAATTCCTAAATCAGAGGCATATCATTTAGTGTCTTGTTATTAGCTAAAAGACAGTTTCTCTGTTTAAAAGACAAGTGCAGCGGTCTATATCTTCTAAGCATTGGCTTAGACATGGAGTCGGCTCGCACTGAGGGCCGGACTATCGATACACATCATACGTTAAATCATTACCATCCCATCTCTAAAAGTGGTCGATCTGAAATGTTGGGGATGTGCATACATATATGTCACATCTGTGTTCAATTTTGCTTAAAAAATGTGTTATATAACAATTGCTCGTTTGAGTTTGTTCCACAAAAAACAAGCATCTGCAGATATCAAAACGGAACTAAAAAAAGATTAGTTTTTTGCCGGGTGGCTGCATGCAGCCCCTGCCAAGTTTATATTGTGTGATCAGACTAAACATCCTTCCAGGCCAGTACACCATGGGCTAAGAGAATTTACAAAGTGTAAAAAGTGTAGAGATTCAGCTATGCAATAAAATTTGATGTGTAAAATCCATATTTTCTCACTAAAATACAGACTGCGTTTTATTTTTAGAGCTCACTGACTGCTTTTGCTGGTACTTTGGTTAAGTATATGGTATACATTCAATAACTGGGAATTTGACTCTCCTTACTAGGAAGAAGTGCCAAGTGACCAGTAATTCTCACAGCAGCAGAACTCGACCTGCAGATATCTTACATTTGGGCTGTTGAGCTTAAGAACACTGCTTGAAAGAAAGAACAAAAAAAGCTTCCCACTGTGAATTTCCAATCAGTTCTCACCTATTGAAACTGGAAAAGCCTGAATACAATAGAAATCAGGTTACAGTTGAGCTCTCATCAGGACAAGAGTTAATTCAATATTATTTACTCCTAGATGATAGAACATCATTTTATAGTTCTAATGGAGCCCATACAATGTTACAACATGATATAGCTTTTAATTCCAAAAGATAAACATTCTGGCTAATTTGAAATAATTTACAAAAAATATAAAGATATTTTGTTTGTGTAAATGAAAAAATAACCCTAGAGAAACATCTAAAGGCTTTAAGTAATCATTGGAACTGGTTAACTGCTCATGAGTCTACCATATGCAAAACATGAAACAGGAATGAAGTCCATGGCAGGACACCACAGAGGACGCTGCTTCTCTCCAATTTAACATTACTGTCCACCCGAAGTTTGTGAAAGGGCACTTTGACATGCCACAACTCAACCGGGAAAATGTTTTGATGATGGGGGAAAAAAAAAAGGTTGAATTGTTCGGCGAGAACATGCAGCACTATGTATGGTGTTAAAAAGAGCACTGCATGACCACATGAAAACGAATGTTGTGTGGGTCTGACCTGCAGCCATCAGAAGGATTTGTTTGAGCTTATTGCTACAAAAGAAGGTTCCATCAGTTATTAAATCCAATGGTTTACTTACTTTTTCTTTTTTTGCTGTAAATGTTTAATGGGCCTGTTTAATTTAGACTTGAAAGATCATTGTGTTTTATTAGCTTAAGCGAGTTGAGTTTGTCTATACTTTGCCACTGTGTGTGTGTGTAAGAATGCATGCATGTATGTATATACATATCATCACTATCTACAAGCAGTTAACAACGTATCCGGCTGTTCGTGCAATAGTCGATTACTATGGAGCATTCTAGAAGTATTGTTATATGGCACAAAAACAAAACTGTACAGCAAGTTAGTACAATATGAGGGGAGGAGAGGGACAGAGCTGAGGGCAAAGCCAGTATTAGTACATATGAGCTGTGGTTGTTGTGAATGGTCAGATCATGTACGAGTTCCTCTGGTTTCTCCACTGTGAGGCAGTGCTCTATACTAGAACCTGACTTAGAACACGGCAGAAAAGATACAAGACCTAGATGCGGTGTTCTCTGCCATGGTTTACACAGCAGCATAGAACATTGTATTGTGTTCCTCTAAAAAGAAGCGTTTCTAGAATAGTTATGCATAGAAAAACAAAATTATTACTAAAGTATACATAGAAGGTTTTTGGTACAAAGCCTACCAAATATACATTTTAACATCCGTATGTCAGCAGAGCCATCCTTGCATTGTTTGGGATATTATACAACACTGCCAGGAAAATCAAACCAATGTTTGTCATTAGGAACAAATAAACAAATGAGGTAATCACTCAGAGTCTATTTGCTGTAATGCTTTTATGGAAAACAAGAAGAAAAGCATTATTCAGGGCTTTTAAAGAAATACAGTGAAAGGGAGGACTTCCTACACAGTAACAATGAAATCAGTTTGGGGGGGGGGGGTATTTACAGAACAGGGGTCATGAAGAAAAAAAATGAATATGAAAATATAGTGTTATTTATTTATAAGATCATCCATTTATTTTCCTGATAAACATGCTAAATGTGTATATATATATATATATATATATATATATCTTGATTAAGTTCAATGTATTAACTCCTTCCTAGAAGAAATAAATTAAATATAGATTATACTTACACTTTTACCCATGGAATACAAAGAATTGGAGCTCTTATTCATGATGGTGATGTTTTAAACAAAAAATTGTTCTTTCAAGCAGACTTTCGGCAATCAGCCATGTGAAAATCTGGAATAGAATTATAAATGGTGAAGTTATATCTTTGTTTATGGATTGAGAGAAAAAAAGTACATGCAAACAAATCACAAAAGGTACAGTGTGTTCCTATGGCAATTAAAGTATATAAAGAGCTAGCAAGGTTGATTACCTTTTATATATAAAAAAAAATGTTGTAAGTGCAGTAAGTGTTTGCCTTATTGCTTAGTGCCAACCAATGCATCAACTATTCTTACACATAAACTTTGCGTCTTGGAAGGGTTCGCACCGCTGAGAACAAGATGAATGGGTCAAGATATAGACAAGAAATCTACACTTTCCTTTCTAATCGAACACAGTGGCAATTGCCACACACACCCCTGCAGATCATAGGCCCCTGCCGAATACGTGTGGGCACGCGCTACATTTATATAGCAATGTAAAGCTAAGTTAACAAACAAAAGGGTACCAGCCCACTAAGCATATGCCAATTCTGCCGGAGGTCAGTTAGGGCTTGGTCTGATCATCATATAATGACGAGTGCACAGTTAGAGTACATATTTGAGGTGGAGTACATAGCAAGAGCGGCTAGATATTTGCACCATGCATTAAATGCTCATAGTTGGTCCAAAGGCCATTGATGTCCTAAGTAAAGCATGTTACATCTCCCACACC
Organism: Spea multiplicata; assembly: GCA_009364415.1. Lineage (NCBI taxonomy): Eukaryota > Metazoa > Chordata > Amphibia > Anura > Pelobatidae > Spea > Spea multiplicata. Next base: position 30,962 of record VKOC01026527.1, read on the forward strand.
CCTGTAGGTTTAGTGCTTGCTCAAAAATTATACTATACAAGTTGGTTCAATAGCTCATATCTTTAGTATGTACACATTACATTATTATATAGTATCTAGGACAGTACGGAGTATACACACACATTGACAATCATTGGTACTTGAAACATTATGATCACTGCTGTTCAGTTAAATAAATTCTGACACATTATGAGCATAAAAACTGCACCTTGTCCACTTTGTAATAAGCATTACGCGGTAAACATATGCATTAGAGGGGTCATGACATATGCCTCAACAAATGCAACAGAAAATTGGTGTATTCGGGTTTAGACCTAAGGCAGGAGTTCCAGATGGCATCAGATAATATGCCGCTGGGCAACCTGTCTCCCAGAAATTCAACTTCTCTATAGGGATAGCTCCCATAACCAACATGTGGGAACCAACATCCACAGACGTAAGTTTCAGCCTGCATTGGCCTCGTCGGTATTTCTCTAGGCACAAGATAGCAAGGAGGCCATATCTGGACTCACACTTGGGGTAAACCTCATGCGATCCCCAAAGGGTGAAATGCCATACAAAATGGGGATGAGATGCTCACAATACCAGACAGTGGCTTCATGGCCTGCTTCTTGGCGAGCATCTCATACCGTTTTTGTTTTTTGGTGGTGGGGGGGCTTGTCATACGGGGTACTTGTTAACCTTTAGTTTTCTCTCTCTCTCTGTTGGATGTGGTTGCTATCCCTCTAGGCACAAGACAAGATAGCAAGGAGTTTGTCTACTTAACATGCCTGCTTCCTAACCTCACCCTAACCTCTATCAATGCAGGGTGCTTCAACACCCCTGAGAAACTCTCTTGAGGGTGTACGCAACCCTCATACTGGAAACCCACTTCTGCAACCCCACCACACCAAGACTCACTAGCCAAGAGTTACCATATGGCTACTATAGCAACTAATTGCGGTCCAAATTAAAGGATACAACAATCCTGATCTCTAGGCATCTCTGACCTTCACAGAAAGCCCCATGTTGGTTGGTCCAGAGGGACAGTATGTGTTGGTGAAGGGATCAATAGCTAATCAAACATACACAAATTAACATCTACCTGCCAATAGCCGGCAACACATCTCCCTCCGGGAAACCTTACGCGTACTTCCGGGAAGGTGCTGTGGCCCTCTCACCTGCCTCGATCGACCAACGGCTCATGGTGACTCAAGGACACCTAACTCGTAGACCCGACCGTACTCCACTCCTCCCAATCCCTACTTATTACTTAATTCAGTGAATATGTCGACCCCAAAATGTTCTGCCGACGATCTGGGAAGTTCACAAAATTGTTCTTCAAGGACACAATTTATTTTTTCAAGAGGATAAGACAGGCCTCCAAGAAATTGGAGATGCTGTACACTACTACCACAAAGCCTCCCTGTATGACAAGGTCTTTTAGGAGATGCTTCTGCATTAACATGAGTGTGATTAGGGGAGATACCTGCACCCAGCCCTTCTTAAGAGCCCTCTTACCTCTTCCTTTCTGATTGGTCTAAGTGCTACAGAAATATGAAGCCAGAACAAATCTAGATAGGATGCCCACAACTTACAAAAGGCAGGCATAGTTCTTTAAAACAAACAAAAAACCCTATATGGAAGGTTTTAAATATATCAAACACAAAATATATTAAATGCTTCTGTGATTAAGGTTTTAAATTTGGGGGCAAAGGCACTTTAAACACAGTGAAAAGAAATTTTGAGAACATAATTCTGACTGAAATAGCAATATCACAGATTCTCCTAAATGCTATTTACTAAGCATCAATATTGTTGCTTTACAGCACTGAAGCATAAAAACCACAAATTCTGTCTCACAAACTGTCCATTTCGGCATGTGCAGAATAAATGTTTAGATTAGATTTCATTCCCCAAGGTCCTTTAAGGATATATATTTTTATGAAATAGAGGACACCTATATAGTTGGTGAAAGGCTATACCTGCTTATTTCCCTTTTGTTTGTTATTAAAAATAAACAGGTTGAGGCATGCAATATTCTTACAGTTCCAAGTTCAGCGTGACCTGCTCTGGGACTACAATTTTACTAAATGGATCATTGCTTCTCATGAATCTTGCTGTGTTGTATTGCATCAATTGTAATCAAAGCACAATCACTTAACTATACTCTTAAAAAACAAAAAAAACAACCAAAACACTATATTAATAAATTGAAAGCCGTTATTAAAAGACAAATCCATGTGCCATGGATGTAGTTCTGAAACCTTTGTGACAAATAGAATTTTTATAAGGCACAACTCTTTAGGAGCTTTTTTTAATTATAGGGTTAATTTAATTTCAATTTTCAGATTCTTGAACTTAAGCTACAAAGGGCCTTT
>VKOC01026538.1:0-16012 GCA_009364415.1 Spea multiplicata
CATACATACATACAGTTAGAATTAAAATTATTCAACCTCAATTGCAAATCAGGTTTATTCTCAAAGTTTACACATTTTGTGAACTTTCCTGTTTGCAATGAACAAATCAAACAAAAGCAATTGAAACAGCCACACAATGAATGCTTCAAGTGGTTTCCCAAAAAATTCCAACTCAAAATACAACTTATGTGACTTCTCTAGTCTCAAAATTATTCAACCCCCTGAATACAATCCCTCACAACAGCAGAAAATATGCAAAACAGTTGTTGTCTGAAGCACACCTAATGCAACTAAACAAGGGCTTCATCATTTGCCCCAGGTGTGGTTGAGCTGGAACAGATGAAATACCCGAACGTCCTTTCACAAATAGGAACTGGATACAAAAAGATAGAGAAGGCCCTAGCATTGGAAGCATAGGTTGCAAGTTCAAAGTTAAAGTTACATTGGTTACACCACCTGGACGGGGCAGAAAAGGGAAGCTATCAATGGCTGAAACCAGATTTCTGAGTAGGCAGGTTGAGAAAACCCCTCAAGTGATGGCAAAAGACCTGCAGCAGGACTTGGGAGACAACAGGCACAGGTTTCAGTGAGCACAGTCTTTTGCATACTAAACGCAGAAGGTTTCCATGCAAGAAGTCCAAGACGTACACCACTACTGACCCACAAGCACAAGAAAAGTCAGCTCCAATATGTTCAAAATCATATAAATAAGTCACAGGAGGATTGGGATTCTGTTCTGTAGAGAGATTAAACTAAATTGGAACTTTTCAGCCCAATGGATCAGTTGAACACTCAGTTTGGAATGGTGCTGGCTCGATGATGCTCTGGGGCTGCTTTACATGCTCTGGTAGTGGAAACCTGCAGCGTGTGGAAGACAAGATGGATTCATTTAAATATCAGGAAATTTAAGTATCAGGAAATAGGGGAAAATATCGTGCTGTCTGTGAGAAAGCTGAAGCTTGGGTTTCATTGGACAAACAGGACAATGATCCCAAGCATACTTCAAATTCCACCAAGGCTTGGTTGCAGAATAAGTCCTGGAATATTGTACATTGGGCATTACAGTCACCTGACTTGAACCCCATAGAAAATCTCTGGTGAGATTTGGAGAAGGTCGTTGCAGCATGCAAAACCAAGAATATTACTGAACTTGAGGCCATTGCTCATTAGGAATAGGATAAGATTCCTCAGGCACACAGCCAGAAGCTGGTGTCTAGCTATGAATCTCATATGCAGCAGGTCATAAAAGCAAAAGGGTGATCTACTAAGATGCTTGTCATAATAAGTCATAATAAGTTGCATTTTCAGTTGAATCTGGGGAAACAACTTGAAGTATTCATTGTGTTGAGCTATTTCAATTGCTCTGAAAAATACTCCTTGTTTATATACAAGGTCGTCTTGTAATCAGACCTCAAACAGGCATCTGACTACAAGACTACCTCTGCTGCTGCTAGCACGCGTTACATGACCTTCCAATGCTCTACCATAGAAGCCCTGGTAGAAGTACTGGCTAGCAGCAGCGGAGTTGATCTACGCGCAGATGTCGACCGGCTGCCGGAGAGGAGGACCCCACCAAACGCGCTGCAGGAGACCTGGATCCTCCTCTCTGGAAGCCAGTGAACGTCTCTGCGATGCGCACAGACATCCTCCCCTGCTACCCGACACTTACGTGACGTTCCGGTGCCGAATGATAGAAGTCCCAGGTAGCAGTGGAGGTTGTCTGCACTTGACACCAGGGAGTTTGGAGCACAGTGGACATGCATCGGTAAGTTGGAAGGAGGGGGATATAGGGGGGTATAAGGGATATCAGGGGCAGATTGGCAAATAGAGGGGAATAAGGCATATCAGGGGGGCAGAGTTGCATTTTTCTCAATCATAGTTGTCACGATCCGGGACGTTCTCGTCCCGAACCGCAGCGGAGCCATTCTCCCGAGTACCCGCGGATAGCGGGCACTCGCCACCTACCTTCCCCGGTGCCCAATCTTCGGTGCCCGCGTCCGGCGGGCACTCGTGGTCTGCTGCTCCCCATGCCGCCCCTCCAGAATATGGAGGAGGCGCGCGTACACACGCCACGCCCCCTCCTCTCTATGCCTCAGTGGAGACCACGCTACACGCACAGCTCCACGTCATCAGCTGGGGGAGGCGCTACACACACACCTCCACGTCATCAGCTGGGGGCGGGGCTTGGAGAAGCGGCAAGTTTAAAACCTGAGCACTGACACTCAGTCAGTGCTCGGTTGTTGTTTCCAGCTGAGCTGTTCCCTGCTGCATATTGCGTTTATTTCTGATTCGGTTTGTTCCTGGCTACTCTGATATCTCCACTCCTGACCCGGCTTGTCTGATTACCCTCTCGTTGCCGACTCAGCTTGTTTCTGTTTATTCTGATTTCTCCACGCCTGACCCGGCTTGTCTGAGGATCCTCCTGTTGCTGAACCATTGCTGGCTCCTGACTACGTTACCTTCTCCATTCCTGACACGGCTTGCTCTACTATTCTTTGGACTCTGTCCGAACTGTGCCTGCTGCTACCTTTCCTGCATACTGGATTCCTTACCTGCACTTATCTTCAGAAACGTTACAATAGTTTTTACTAAATATGAAAGAATAGTTTACATGTGAATTAATATTTACTTATAAAACTTTTTTCTTATAGGGTAGTCTTATATTCAGGCTTTTTTTCTTTTTTTTCTAAATTAATATTCAAATTTTGGGGGGGGGTCATCTTATAATCAAGCAAATACTGTGTATACATTTAGAATCCTTAACACATATCCTCAAGTTCCCAAGATAATCTGAAACATACATTTTTAAGAACCAGCATGAGGTAAATAAAACTTAAAAATAAACATTTCGATTTTGTTGGTGTAATTCCAAATGCTTTAAAACATCCATATGCACCCCCCTCTCACAGATTTTATATTTGACTACTCTGTCATCACCATTCAATGCAAGTCCTAACAACGCACGACAAACTGTGTGAACACATGAAATACATAGTTATCACAAGAAGGGTTTCGATTTGGTCTCATTTGATATTTCAAAAGCTTTTTGAGCTCATGATGTTAATACCTCATGAGTGTTAAACAAGCAGCCAATCATAAAAGCTGGGAACTTCCCAAATACACTCCACGAAAGGCATCTTGTTTTGTTGACATATCACAAACTTTGTTTACACAGAGCTTTCCAAAGCAAGCATATATTTTCATCAGCCAAATCACATAAATTGTTTCTTTGACTTAATGCTGTGAATAAAATGTTTAACCAGAATGAGGAATCTGCACACTCCAAGGGAACCCAGGTGCTTAACCCCTTCAATCCCAGGGGTTTTTGGTACCTCACATCCCGGAGCAATTTTGCTATGTCGGTTCAGTGAACGGGGGCTGGTGGGTTATACTGGGTAGATGTTGTGCTAGGGCAATGGGATGTAAGGTTTTTTATTATCCTTTTTTATATATTTATTTATTTTATTTTTTTTTTATTTTTAATGTTTAGAGGCCTCTTGAACTGTTATTATGCCAGTGATGTCACAATTACATCAACTTAGCTCATTTTATTTTATTTATTTTTTTATTATTATTATTTATATTCTATGATTTTTTTAATCATTTTTTTTTTAATTGAATAACCTTTTTTTTCCATGGTTCTCCTTTTCATGGTTTCTCACTCTCCTCCCCGCGATCCCCCTGCACAGATCACACTGTGATTTCTATGCAGGTCCTCACAGACCTGCATAGAGATCGCAGCGTCTGAGCCTCATCAGAGGACAGGATATCCCTGCATTTTTTGCATGTACCGGTACGTCCATGGGGGACTAAAGGGGCTTAACTATGACAGGAAGGGCCAGTTCCCTAGTAAATCCAGTAGGTAAATAGAGGCTCCAGGCACTCAAGAGTTCCAACATCAGGCAGATTTATTGAGACAAAAAATAAAGTTTCGACCTCACAATGAGGTATTTTTCAAGCGAATAAAATGTTGAAATCCCACCAGTAGGGTGGCCACACTTCCCGGATTGCCCGGGACAGTCCCTCAATGGGACTTTAAGTCATTGTCCCGGAATTGAAGTGCCTTCAGTGCTGAGTTCACATGTGAATTTCAATTGATCTATACATGCAAAGCTGAGTTTGTGTGTTGATCTATCCCTGCTATACATTATTTATTATGTAGTTCTGTTGGTTTGTATGTCTTATTCAGTTGATCTACACATGCAAGTGCTGTTTTGTGTTGTTTATTTGATCTATACCAATTTTGTGGTGCAGGAGCGGAGGGAGTGATTGCATGCTAGGGAGCACGGAGCGGGGCCCAAGGAAATGCTTGCGTAGGTGTTGTGGACATGTATTACGTCGTCCAATTATTAGTGATTCACGTCACAAACGCAATATCTGTATCTCCCTTTGGATAAACCACTCCCCTAACTGTGGCATATATTACAATATCAATTAGTTATATTGTTTATACTTCTATTGTTTAAGAAGTGCGTTACCTCTACCACCAGGTAGCACTAGAGAGTGAGTGATGTGTACATCTATTGTTTATCTAAGACCATAGATAATGGCTACCTACATGAAAAGCCATGTGGGCTATACCAAGAACAATGGGATATCAGGAACTTGAGGAAGAAGGGGGAGGAGGAGAGGACACTGGAAGGAGAGGAAGGAAGCAGCATGGCAGAAGCTAGGAGAGCTGCAAAAGTTTGCCAGAGAAAAAGTATGAAATAGAAAGCTGCTCTTCCATCTTGGGCTAGTTAAGTGCCAAGAAGCTAGGACTAGTTTAGTGCCTAGTATTGTAACTAAGAATTGGAAAACTACTACTGAAAGAATCCTTTAAAGTCTTCTATATGATCCTGGTATCTAGAGCCATTTTGGAAACTGAACACCAAAGGAGTCATTTGATATGCTGATACTCTCTGAAGTTAAGTACATACGTTATTACAATGTTATTAGAATATAATTGTTGACTGTCTGTAACTTTGTTATGGTAACCTTTTTTCGATATATTGTTTTTACCGCTAGAGGTATTAATAAAGTATATCATTATATATCATAACATCTGTTGGTATTCGTCTTTACATAATTTAACTGTATTCCTGAATCAAATTTATTGTTGTATTGTTAGATGTGTTTTGTCTAAATTGTGTATTTAAATATTAGCATAATTTTGCATAAAACAGGCCACGACCACAACAATTGGCGTAGTCGGCAGGATACAGTAAAGATTATTAATGAGAATACCGTGTATTTACTGTGCATTTATTGCATAAAGTTATGGATTTTTATGTGTATGCTCTAGTGCTCTAAAGCCATGTGTTTGTGTGTTTAAACTCTAGTGAATAACCCCTATATTACAGTACAGAGTCTAGTGCATAGAACTCGCTTGTAATAGGGTGTAAAGATGTTGAGAACACTCAAACAGAAAGCAGCTGTAGCAGGGCAAGAAAGATCAAAATATGGAACAATTCCTGTATGGGCAGAATTTGGTAGTTGGAAAGCCATTGCTGAGGAACTGATCAAATATGCAGCTCCAGTTTATCCTGATGCTGGTACTGAACTTGGTGCGCAGGCGTTACGTTTAGACCTGGGAGTTTACTCCAAGAAAGAGCGGAAAGCCGCTGCCACCACAGGCTGGATAGTTGTGCAGGCCCTTAGCCGCGAGGTGCAGAGAAATGAAGCATTAAAGAAAGAATTGCAGGAAGTCAAGGATTCCTTAGTTATGACCAAAGAATGTATGCGTAGTAATGCATGCCATGTGGCTGCTCTAGAAGAGAAATGTACTAACCTAGTGGTAAGAAAGATCAAGCGCAGGAGGTTGCAGAGATGTAGAAAACTAGAGCCTGTAAGTAAAGTGCGAGCAATGGTTGCAGATCCCACATGGGATCCTGCAGAGACTCTCCGGTCATCCGATGATGCGTATGTGTCCTTTTCTGAAGATGATAATGAACTGGACCGACGACAGGCCTGTCCTATCATTATACAACAGCAGAAAAGGAGAATACACTGCGACCAAGATAGGGAGCATGGTTTGAGAAATGGTGTACGTGATGAGATGAAGGAAGTGGTAAAGAGTTACACACAAACGGAGCTCATGGAGCTGGCTAAGACATATAAACAGCAAGTGGGTGAAAATGTGGGTGAGTGGTTACTACGCATGTGGGATGGAGGAGCTGACAGTGTGCTGTTTAGTGCAAGGGAAGCCATAAGTATGGGGCAGCTGACACTGAATCTGCAGCTCATGCAGGTATTACGGAGAGTGAGAGAGATTAGGGGGAACATTTCATTGGTAGACATGGTTCGCCATGCTTTATTACAAGTTTATCCATCACACTCGGATATTGAGCCATCGACCCCATGGCTAGCAATTAAAGATGCCATAAATCATGTAAGAATTATGGGTTGTGTTGCAGGATTGAACAAGGGTAATTGGGAAGGCCCTGACATGGAGGATTTTACAGCTAGCATGCGGTCAAAGCTTTTAAAGACTGCACCGCCAGATCTAAAAGTTCCCCTGATATCTCTGCTCTATGGAATGGGAAACAGTAGAAAAATACACCATGTAACCACCTTATTGGCTGAGATAGAAGAGTTAAACATGGGAACCAAAGAGGCTAAGAGTGTTTATACAGCAGAAAAGGCTAGAGTGCAGTTTTCAGCACAAAAGTCAGGTGTGAATCCGAGTAGGATGACGAGAAGGCAAATGTGGCATGACTTGTTACAGAATGGTGTACCCAGAGAAGAGATAAATGGTATTCCTACTGCAGAGATGTTTAAAAAGTGGAAATCGGTAGTGAGAAGGCTTAGGCAGGTACACAAAGTTGCTTACAACCCTTGTGGTATTAGTGGGTCACTGACAAAGACTTCTCCACAGTTAAACATACATGCCAATGTACATTTAGAAGAGCCACCCCTACCTAATGATAAAGATGACAGGACGATTAACAGGGCCATGACCTCCCCATTATTACAAGATGGTGTGCTCCCAGTGGTAAATGTGGCAACAGTATCCACTAGAGATCAGTGCCAACAGGTTGCTGGGGGGAGGGATAAGGCAAGGAAACAGAATGGGGTATGGATAAGGGGGGCAGGAACTAAAGAGGTGTTGCAGGACAGCCCTTTGACAATTGAAGTCCCTGCGGGTGTTTTAACGCTTTCCAAATTTGCAAGTCAGAAGTCAGGGGTTAATCACTTGAAACGGGACAGTACGGAAATTATTAGTGAGGGGTGTTTGTTTTCGTGTGTCCCTAGTAAAAACCACTTAAGGGAACAGGTAAAACTTGTAAATGTTTCTTCCCCAGCCATGCCTGTTTGCCATGTGCAGAACCGACAGCCTGGAGGACAGAAAAGAAGTAGATATTCGACCAGCTGACAGCTCTATTAACACGTTTGTCTTGCCTGTTTTTAAGAGTCAGATGACTCTGGGTTGACTTTGACGATCTGGATGTGGATGCAGCAGCACCATCAGTGAGTGCTGCGGTTCAGAGAAAGTCAATGCAGATGAATGTATATATTAAACAGGCAGACACGTGGCAGGCTGGGATTGAATAAGCGAATGCTCTCTCTTTAATTCTCATTGCACCAGTGGTGAACAAACAAGTTGGCTCTGCCTGAAAGAAGAAATTGTATTTATACAGGTAGTGCATCAAGACACAGTGGACTGAGCACAGTGGATTTGAACATAATGCAAGAACAATTAACAGTGGTGGATTATGAAGATACAAAGAAGAAACATCGAGCAAGGTTGCCAGTCACAGAGTACATTGTAATTCCGTACTCCTGCAGCTGCAAACCTGTTACAAAACGGGTCACAGAACATGTGTGATTCCTCATGAAGAGGGTGGCCGCACAGAGTAGCCCTAAAGAAAAAAGATGGGCAGATCTACTCAGTTCAGCTGTGGAGACTGAAGACCTAGAGGTGGATTGAATTGCCAGAAGAGTGGTGGCTTGTTGTGGATCCAGCAAGAAGAGACTTTTAAAGAATTCAAGAAAGAAACAAAAGAGATGAACTTTTGCATATATGGACTTTTGTATTATCCAATTACCACTAAGCATATAGTGGTCCCTTGCCTACCACCTAAAGCTACTAGGATGGTAGAGTGGTGCAAAGAGTTTTTAGGAGAGCTCATTCGAGTACTGTCCCCAGTAGTAATAGATTATAGTGTGGGAATTTGGGTTGAATAGGATATCAGGGTTGATGTAAAGAAATTAAACATTGAAGTTTGCTTTGTGGAAGGGGGTTTTATTGTTTTCAGAAACCCGGGAACTGAATTGGATTAGAAATCCGTGTGGATATCCAAATCAGCCCTGGTAGTATAAGGATGACCGAGGGATAATGCTGTTCTAGGAAGATGGAGGACTAGGCTTTAGTCAGGAAGGCAGCAAATGTACTGTTGTGCATGATTTGTAGTGCAATGATAAGTGTGATGCTTCACCGTGTCTTATTTTCTCTTTAGCAGATTGGTGTCTATTTTAAGAGATCCTGGCTTTCTATTGGGGATAAGACACTTCACGCAGATGGGAGCATGGAGTTCCACTCCCAGGGATTTTATTGGAATTGCTGTCTTGACAGGATCAAGATGGATCAAGATCAAGAGGAGTGTCACATGAGGGAAAGATTCTGTTGGACAATCTTTTGGGAATAAAATTTAGGGTTATTATAACTGTTATGTTTTTTATATGTTTGCATGTACAAGATATCTGTGAAAATGAGTGCCATAGTGGGGGAATTATTTTCTGGAGAGATACATTTATGTATCATTGCTATATGATGTGAATCAAGAGGTGGAATGTTGTGGACATGGATTGCGTCGTCCAATATTAGTGATTCACGTCACAGACGCAATATCTGTATCTCCCTTTTGGATAAACCACTCCCCTAAATGTGGCCTACATTCTATTGTTTAAGAAGTGCATTACCTCTACCACCAGGTAGCACTAGAGAGTGAGTGATGTGTACATCTATTGTTTATCTAACACCATAGATAATGGCTACCTACATGAAAAGCCATGTGGGCTATACCAAGAACAATGGGATATCAGGAACTCCAGGAAGAAGGGGGAGGAGGCAGAGGACTGGAAGGAGAGGAAGGAAGCAGCATGGCAGAAGCTAAGGGAGCTGCAAAAGTTTGCCAAAGTATGAAATAGAAAGCTGCTCTTCCATCTTGGGCTAGTTAAGTGCCAAGAAGCTAGGACTAGTTTAGTGCCTAGTATTGTAACTAAGAATTGGAAAACTACTACTGAAAGAATCCTTTAAAGTCTTCTATATGATCCTGGTATCTAGAGCCATTTTGGAAACTGAACACCAAAGGAGTCATTTGATATGCTGATACTCTCTGAAGTTAAGTACATACGTTATTACAATGTTATTAGAATATAATTGTTGACTGTCTGTAACTTTGTTATGGTAACCTTTTTCGATATATTGTTTTTACCGCTAGAGGTATTAATAAAGTATATCATTATATATCATAACATCTGTTGGTATTCGTCTTTACATAATTTAACTGTATTCCTGAATCAAATTTATTGTTGTATTGTTAGATGTGTTTTGTCTAAATTGTGTATTTAAATATTAGCATAATTTTGCATAAAACAGGCCACGACCGCAACAGCCAGGGATGCAAAAGTGTTCCTCATCTGTCATCTTGTGATCACTAGGCAACCCTCACCCAGTATAATTTGTATAATTTCTTGCAGAAAGCAATCACAACAAAGTATATTTTTCTCCTTGAGCTTGTTTTTTTCTTTAACCAGACAACTACATGATATATTAACGCCAGCTACTTTAGCGTATTTAATTATATCAAATATAATTAAGGTTATTTCAGGTTTACCATTTATAAACTGTTCCATAACAGAAAAGCAACTACAAATTTGTAAAGTGACAGATGGCTAAAGAGGGATTAGTATCCAGGATAATCTATTATTAGCATGCTTATGCATTCCGCATTAAGGAAGGTAAGGTTTTGTTGTCTAAGGGACAGAAGTGCAGTTTGTTAGATGGCATCATGTGACAAAGAACATGGCAAATCATAGCTAGTAATAAGGTGAGAAGAAGACACAAGGGGTAAGAATAATATAATATAAAAATCATACTAGATGTTTTGCATTAATCTATTATTTAGAGGTTTGCAAGGTACCGGCTAACTATTAGCTGGAATAGGCGCAATGGCAGTTTGTTGTATATTGTGTAACATTCAGTTCCTATCTGAAACTTAACAGCTGTACAGCAATCAATTTATCTATTTTTCTTTGTTTTATGCGGTACATATTAGCTGTATATTATAACCATTTCAAATATGTAATATTAATAGATACATAATACATATATAAAGCAATGCTTCAGTTATGATTAGAGGTGTTATCATCTGTTCCACAACATAGAGTATACGTGATGACCATGGTCATGTTCATTTTGTGGTATGAGCATCAATCTTTTCAAATATTAAACAAAATTAGTTTAGGGACTTTCAACACCACAAATCAGTCTTTCTGGTTCATTCATATAATGTTCCAGCATAAAATCCGAGAAAAAATCATTTGAATTAGTTTTTCGTCTTATATGATGTACATTTTGTCTCATATTTGTATTTTGGTCAGTGTCAGTTTCTAACAGCAGTTAGAGACCCATTTACAAAATCAAATCTATCACTAGTTCAGTATCAATGTTAACTTGATACATATATTAAACACTCTATATACCAGCGGCAGAATAATTGTCAGTTGAAGAAACAGCTTTATCTAATAGTGCATTTTGTGCATATTGCAATTGTAACATTATGCTCCTTGTTTGCTGTGAAAAAATGGTAAAATGCTTTTGCTTTTAGTGCTTTATATACTAACTGGAACCCTGATATTATTGATGTCTTGTGCTTTTTTGACATTATCAATGAAGCATTTGTGACTGTATGGGCTAGAATGAGTGCGAGATGCATGGCTGAATGAGTAGGAATCTGAATATGAATATATTCTGGGAATTAATGTGTATGCTATGTTTGTTGAAGGGTACAAATGCAATGTAGATCGTCATGATCTCTCTTGGGTAATCTAGATCCTGACTGCTCCTGGATTTAAAGTTTCCAGTGAAATACGTTTTCCATTTAGTTCTTTACTGCTGGAAGAATAGGGTTGCAAAAAATCTGGCTTCTGTGTTTGCACAATAATTATATTTTCCTGGAACGCCTTTCTGATCAGATGACACAAGCGCATGGCTTCAGGTGGCAAAATCATCTGGTGGAATAAATAGCTGTGTTCACAGAATGAACAATCTCTAATAATTCAAAGTGTAGCTAGAGTGAAAAAAAATAGGATTTCTTTCACTAAATCAAAAGTTTGTAGATGAGTTGAAAATTTCAACTTCCTAACTTTACTATGAATTATGAAAGGCTTAGCGATAGCCCTCAATTATATAAATAGTTAAAGTATAAATATATCTTGAATGTTATCTCAGTGGTTTAATTATGCATTATGCTGGACCAACTTCAACCACGGTCAGTTCCCCACAGGAAGGGTTGTCATTTATAATGCACAATGTGATGTAAAGAAATGTTCAACTTGTCTACGTACTCCCATTTTGACAAATAAACTCCTAATTCCTTAGAAGAGCTAAACTGCTTTTTTTTGTAACATATTTTTTATTAAATTTTCAATTAAGAAATAATTGGCAAATTGTTATACATGTACATAGGTAATGCGGAAATAAGGTATACATGGTACATAAGTAGAGTTGTTTACATCGTGGAGAATGTGTCAAACAATTCCAGAGAGAAAAAAAAATAAAGGATAACAGAAGAAAAATAAGAAACGAAAGTAAGATGTAATTGGATTTTGCACTCCTAAGAATATCAAATACTTATAAGTATGTATATATGATCAACATGTAATACTTCAGTGTATGATGAAGGAATGTGTGGTGGCATCTGAGTTTTGGTGTGAAGGGTTATAGGAGTTGAACTGTGTTGTGTGTGCTGGTTAGTCATATGTCCCACCTCGAATAAAAGTCGTTAGTCCTTTTTTGGGCAGAAGAAATCTTGTATTTATGGCAGCAGTTTGAATTAATTCCTTGTATGACTGCTTTAAAAGAGGGTATCAAATTCGTATTTCAGCGTTTAGTAATGTTATATCTCGTTGAGATCAGTGTGTGCATAATAATCGTTCTATGGAAATAGGAGTATTGGTCAATGTCAATATTAAGTAATGCCAAAGGGGCATTCAGAATAATTGGGAACCCACATAGGGTTGATAGAAAATTACCTATTATTCTCCAAAGGGCGAGTAGTCTGGGGCATGTTCACCAAATGTGTAATAATGTGCCTACATCTGTGCATCTCCAGCATGTATTTGGAGTCTGGTTGAATTGTGCTAATCGTGACAGCGTAAGATACCATCGATATAGCAGTTTTTTTGAAGTTTCTAGATGACTTACACATTTAGACACTGATAATATGACCGTGTGTGCAATTTGCCACTGATCTGCAGTGAATTGAGTATTAAGCTCGGATTCCCATTTAAGTTTGTATGGGTCCGGAAGGTCCAGATATGTCTTAATTAGCAGGGAATAGCACCATGAGATACCCTTTTGATGTTTGTTGCGTCGTTGCAGCCACGTGAACAAGTCAGAGTTAGGCTGGGCGGGGCGTAGTGTAAGTGATTGAAGCGCATGGCGTACTTGTAGGTATTTATAAAATCTGTGTTATTTATAAGGAATTTGTCATGAAGGGTTTCAAAAGAAACCATGCCATCACCGTCCCAGATGTCTGAAAGACACTGTACACCTCTCGTGATCCAGACTGATAAATTTAAATCGGGGATCACTACTTCCAGAGTGTTAATAGGTAAAGATAATGGATCAGCTTGGAACAATTTGTTAGGAATTACAAACCGATGCCAAAGTTGTGATATTGCTTTCAAAGTGGGGTGAGAGTATGACAGGGCGGTTCGGAACAAATAGGTTGCACTTAAAACATCACGGATTCTCAAGGGGTTCAACTCTGTCATTTCCATGTCTACCCATATATATTTAGTTTGATCTAATAAGGTAGCCCTATAGTACAGGAGGATAGATGGGCAGCCAACGCCTCCATTTCGCAAAGGTAGGTATAAGGTGTCTCCCCGTACTCTTGGTTTCTTTTTTTGCCAAATGTACTGCATTATAATATTTTGCAACTTTTGAATGTAAGCCAACGGGAGATAGATAGGGACAGTGCGAAACAGATATAGTATTTTGGGTAGTATCATCATTTTAATGGCAGCTAATCTACCTAGCCAGGAAATGCCCAGGGAAGGTAAATGTGAGATTGTGTGTTTCATATCTTTTAGTAGTTCGGTATAGTTTATGTCAAAGAGACGCGTGCTAGGGAATGTCAGTTTGACACCCAGATAAGGGAGTGAAGATCGTTGCCCAAGTAAAAGGAAACCTGGATTTAAGGATATTAACCGTTTTAAGGTGTAGACCCAGATTAAGAATTTGGGATTTATTTTCATTAATTTTATAATCGGAAACGACTCCGAAATCTGTCAAAATATTCAGTATGGAAGGAAGGGATGACAAGGGGTTCCCACAGGCTGTGATGATATGGTCAGCAAACAATCCGATGCGATAATCTTTCCCTTGTATCCGTAAACCCAATATTGTGGGGCCAGTTCTTATTTTCTCTGCTAGAGGCTCCATCACAAGAGAGAAAATAAGGGGCGACAGAGGACATCCCTGACGGGGGTACCGTTTGATATGTTGAATCTACGTGATAAAAATCCTGAGGAGTATACTACAGCAGACGGGTGGGAGTAGAGGGCGGTAATAGCCGAGAGGATTTGTGCCGTAAAGCCGAACCCAGAAATCCCCAGTGTACCCTGTCGAACGCCTTCTCCGTGTCCAAGGAGAGCAGCAGAGAAGGCATCCGACGAGTCTCCGCATAGTGGACCAAATTGATAAATCTTCTCGTTCAATCTACCGTTTGGCGGTCTTTAATAAAACCAACTTGGTCGTTGTTAATTAGAGATGGAAGAATGTCATTAATCCTGGTAACCAAAATTTTAGTGTATAGCTTTAGGTCAATATTTAGCAGAGATATAGGTCTAAAATTTTCTGGTCTATTAGGGGTTTTGCCTGGTTTAGGGATCGTGATGATGATTGCATGTAACATCTCAGGGGGAATAGTTCCATTACTAAAATGTTGTTAAAGACTAGATGGAGTTGAGGAGTTAAAATATGGTTATATTTTTTATAGTATTCCCCTGTAAGTCCGTCTGGACCCAGGGATTTATTTGGCTTCACAGAGGAGATTGCCGATGGGTTTATTTAGGAGGAGTAAAGTTTCCTCACTAATAGAAGAAAGTTTAATAGATTCCAAAAAGGACGAAATGGAGGGTGGTGTTGGCTAGGGAGTGTTTGGGTCCAGGTGTAAGTTGTATAGGTCCTTATAATAATCTGCCCTTGCTTATCAAAGAGAAAGGGAATTTTAGACTTAGCTGCCTTCGTTTTAAAACGATTCGCCAATAACTTGCCAGCTTTATTGCCTTGCCAATAGAATTGTGTCTTAGTCCGTTTAAGAAGGAAATCGAATTTGTAGTGTAAAATTTGGTAGAGTTGAAAACGCAGCAATTTAAGTTCTTTGAGAAGAGCAGGATTTCTAGAGGCTTTATGTTTGTCTTCAATGATTTTAATGTTGTGCATAATGTCTTGTGTCTTGGCTAGTCTGTGTTTTTTTTGAGCTGATGTCAGTTTGACCACGATATAATGCCAATTGTGGATGAGACAATTTTCTGTAGGAGCCATTTATCTACCATAATCAAGTCAATACGCGAGTACATGTGGTGTGGATTAGAGTAAAATGTGTAGTCTCTCTCGTCGACGTGAAGGGTCATCCATGAGTCATAGAGGTCCTCTTTAAATAGGATGTTGTATATGTCTGTATATGTGTCTGATGTATCATGTGGAGTTTTATCTATGTAAGGGGAGAGGACCTTATTAAAATCCCCAGCTAAAAGAATCGCCCCATACCTATGTCTATTGAGAACTGTTAGTAGGTGAGAAAGGAATCTTCACTGTCGCCTGTTGGGAGCATGTAGTGAAACAATAGAACACTTCTCATTATTAATATCACAGTTCAGAATTATATACCGACCCTTAACATCATATGTAACATCAACCAAACCAAACGCCACTGACTTCTTAATAGCTATAAGGACACCTCTTTTCTTTGTCATGTTAGGTGTAAAAAAGATATTAGGAAAGTGTTTATGTTTAACCCTAAAGGTATCAGAGTCGAGCAGGTGAGTCTCCTGTGCGCAAATAATGTCACATTGTAAATTACGACATTCCTTCCAATAAGTTTCTTTTAAAAGGACTATTCAAACCCTTTACATTCAATGTAGATTCCTTAAGAACCATGATAAGAAATGAGGTGATGTGTGTGAAGTAGCGCACCCACTCGACTCAAATGAGGTAATATCATACCATCAGCAACATATAATGCATAGGAGTATTTCCAACAAATTGAGTGCAATAAAAACAAAAAACAGTTAACTTTAAGTAGTAATAAGAGTGTTCTGTGAGAACATGCCGAAACCAACAGGTTTACATTGGCAAACAAGGGGGTGGGTAAGCGTAGGGTGTAGATGGACATCAAGGCAGATAGCATAACTGACTGCCCAACCCTGACCTAAAATAGGTAATTGTCACTAACCATACAGGACTAAACAATGTTCATCCAGGAAGAAACAGGAGCCCCGACCGAAGGCATGTAGTGAAGAAGCCAGGCATGATAGGTGTTCAAATTAGGAGCTCCATTTAGTCTGAAAACTAGAATGGAAAAACAAAAAGGGTTACCCCGCAAACAAAATAAATGCAAAAGGGTAAGGAGATAATAAGGAGGGGGGGAGGGAGTAGGGCTGGGGGAGAGAGTGTAGGAAAGGTGAATCAGGAATGGAAACGTTGTGGCCGAACATGGAGGGTAGCAATGATAATATTGGAATATATCAGGTGTAAAGGCAACCAGCTTAGGTATACACGCGTCCATACAGATCCTGA
>VKOC01026543.1:0-17304 GCA_009364415.1 Spea multiplicata
GGAGGGTGACAGCATATGTGCCTCATCGGAGCGATCAGATATCCCAGCAGGGTCTGGACAGATATCCTGTGCTCCGATGACCTCCCGGGTGATGTCAACAGTGACCTGTAAGGGAATGCCCGATCGCGCAATCTGCATTTAAGAATGTAGCGGTTTTCCGGCTTTCGTGCCGGAAGCTGTTACATCAGATCGGGCAGCAGAAAGCCAGCGATGCTGGCATCAAACAACAGCCTGATCTCCCATGCAGTGGCAGGTATGTGTCACTGCCGCTGCAAGAAGGGCAGGACGTACCGGTAGGTCCATAGGGGATTCTTGGGATGCGTATTTTGAACGTACCGGTGTGTCCATTGGGGAATGAAGGGGTTAATGACAGCACCACAATGACAAAGCTTAAAAGGCATGCGCAAGCATTAACAATTAACTGTATAATCGTGTAGACATAGTCAAATGTTGGCTTACATCTAAGTTTGGCCACAATTAATTTGTTACAGATACATTTTTTGGCAATTGCTGGAGTTGAAGGACATTTAGGAATCCTGTATATGCCATCCATTGTAAATTGGTATAAGGGATTTATTAGTTTTATTCCATAGGTTCATAAATGGTTTCTACTCAACAGTATGGCTTTCTTGCCACCATAAACTTTAGTTACGTGTCACAATAAGAGGACCCTGAAAATGTTACATAGTTTGGGTCTACAGTAGCAACAATAATTTTTCTACTGCATAATGTCCATAGTTTCTTTCCAGGCTGAACATTTAGAATATTTACAAATAATATATTTATTTTGGGAACACTTGTTTTCAATAAATTGTTGTAAAACAAAATAAAACCATTAAGAACCAAATCAAGAAACCTTGCCACTTTCATTCGATAAACTAACAAATATGGGAATTGGCATTAACCGTTTTGGACTTACCAGATTGTTTGGTTGTTGTAGAATTTTTATAAGGGCTGGATGGTTATAACCTGAAACAAAACATTGATAACACATTGAAGTTAATCCCATAAGAACATTTTTTTTCTTTCTAGAATGAGACTGTTTTCAGCATTTTTACTTTTTACTATATGCCTTTATTTAGAAACAATTTTCCTCTTCTTAAAATACTTTTTATTGCGCATTATATATGGTAGCGTACTAACGCAACTAAAGTAAAAAAAATATACCGTATTGGCTCGGATATAGCCCGCCCCCGTATATAGGCCGCCCCCTAAATGTTTGGTGCTTTTTTAAAGAAAAAGTTTTTTTTAATAGACATGCTGCCACTCCTGTCTCCCCCCCCCGGGATATGGCTGCCACTTCCCCCCCCCGCTGATATGCTGCCACTGTCACCCCCCCCCGAGATATGCTGCCACTGTCCTCCCCCCGAGATTATGCTGCACTGCCCCCCCCCGAGATAGCTGCAACTGGTCCCCCCCCCCCCGAGATATTCCTCCCCCGAGATATCCCTCAGCGGATGTGTATACGCATATTGCGTAGATGTCCCCCACCGGCCCCGCAAGACACCCGGGGGTCTGCTCTGGTAAGTCTTGGGGGGGCAGAGGTAAAATGCATCGTGCGGACGGTCACAGGCTGCGGCGATGTGCGTAAACAACCTCCGCTGCCGGCACGTCTGCACGATGTGCTTTAACAATCTCCCTTGCCGGGAATTGCCACGGGGGGAGTCCCGGCAAGGGAGATTGTTAAAGCACATCGTGCAGACGTGCCGGCAGCGGAGGCTGTTTACGCGCATCGCTGCTGCCGGTGAACGTCTGCACAATGCACTTAGACAACCTCCCGTGCCGGCACCCCCCCCATGAGAAGTGCTGGCAGGGGAGGCTGACTGAGCATATCAGAGAGTAGGATGCAGGTCCCCTGCAGTTTAAACTGCAGTTGCAGTTTAAACGTCTGTACAGACTCTGATACAACTACCTCTGCAGGCAGAGAATTCCACATTTAACTAATAACATATTAATTAAATTTTCTTGCCCAAATTAAACATAATATGTAACCATTGCTAATCGCTTCAACAAACCAGGAGTCCAATTAATGAAATGCGATTTTAGAGCTACGTTGACATAACAAATTTGTTATACTCAAGAAGCATCAAAAAAACCATGCCGCACAAAAAATAAATTGCAGGGTTACAAAGTAATCTCAAAGAGTTTAATATTCATCAGTCCACAATTAGACATATTGTTTATAAATGAAGATGAATAAATACTGTGTCCACTCTTCCTAAAAGATGACTCCAAGGACACAATGAAGAATGCTCAATTAGGTTAAAAAAAGAAGAACTCTACATAGTTACATAGGCTGAAAAAAGACATGCGTCCATCAAGTTCAGCCTTTCCTATATCTGTTAATTTGTTGCTGTTGATCCAAAAGAAGGCAAAAAACCCCAGTTTCGCTCTTTCCAATTTTGCACTAAACAGGGAAAAAAATTCCTTCTTGACCCCAAAATGGCAGTCAGATTTCTCCTTGGATCAATAAGCTGTTTCCCCATAATTAAAGATTATATCCCCGAATATTATGTTTTTCCAGGTATCCATCCAGTTGCAGTTTAAACGTCTGTACAGACTCTGATAAAACTACCTCTGCTGGCAGAGAATTCCACATCCTTATGGTCCTTACCGTAAAAAACCCTTTTCCTCTGCTTTAGTCTAAATCTCTTTTCTTCCAGTCTAAACCATGACCACGTGTCCTATGCATAGTCCTGTTTATGAACAGATTTCCACACAATGGTTTGTATTGGCCCCGAATATATTTATATAATGTTATCATATCCCCTCTGAGGCAACGTTTTTCTAAACAAAACAGATTTAAATTAGTTAACCTTTCTTCATAACTATAGTGCTCCATTCCTTTTATTAATTTTGTAGCCCGCCTCTGCACCCTTTCTAGTGCTATGATATCCTTCTTTAGAAAAGGTGCCCAAAATTGCACAGCATATTCAAGGTGCGGCCTTACCATTGATTTATACAGAGGCAAAATTATATCTTTATTCCGCGACTTGATGCCCCTTTTTATACAAAATACCTTACTGGCCTTAGCAACCGCAGACTGACACTGCATATTGTAGCCTAGTTTGTTGTCTATAACAATTCCCAAATCCTTCTCATTTGTCGTTGCCCCTAATTCACTGTCCGAGTTGAATCCACGGAACATAGAAGGCAATGACGTTCTATTTTTAACACTTTGTAATGTATATGTTTTAAATGTTGTGGTAAAGTGTATGGGAGAGTGGTTGATGGGATATATATCTCACCTGGTTTCCTCAGCCAGGCACGGTAGCAAACCCAGGAGCCCTCAGGTGAGGCTTCCTAAGCTCATTACTGGGGAGGAAGCCTTAAAAGAGAGGGCTGTTAGGTTTGAAGGAGGGAGGAGAAACTGAGGGAAGGAGCAGCTACAGCCAGCGCTGCAGCCCACCAGGTATGAAGCTTTACCCATGAAAAACCTGTTACTTTGGTTTGTGCCAGACCTTAGGCTTCTAGAGAGGTATTCGGATGTTTAGTTAGAACCGGACAGGCTTAGAGTTTGTTTTGTTTACAAGGTGCTCTGTGACTACAACATCTAAATAAACACGCTTTACGTTTGAAACCTGTGTGAATACTGTCATTGCCGCCCCATGCGTGAGCTGTTCCCTACAATGTTTATTATGTGTTATTTGAGTTGCGCAAGGAAGGAAACCATAAGAATCAGAGAAACAAGGATTATGGTTAAGATCATTTCCATAAATACCCAGGGCTTAAATTCTCCTAATAAGCGTTCAATACTATTTGATTATATTAGAAAGGAAAGGGCTCAGATCGTTTTTCTACAAGAGACCCATTGGAAAAAATCAGATAGTAAGAGATTTATCCCTAAGAAGTTTAGTCATGTGTTCTGCTCTTCGTTAGAGACCAACAGGAAAAAGAGGTGTGGCACTTCTCAGTGATGAGCTAGATATAAAAATTGGCGTTTAAACGAAAATATATTGCTTAAAAAAGAGAATAGAGAGTATATAGCGGAAATGACAGAGAAATATTTTCTTGAAAATGAAAGGGAAGAAGTCACCTCACCCATTATCTGGTGCACATATAAATGTGTAATTAGAGGTCATTTAATTAAACTCGGCATCTTAAGGAAAACTAGAGGGGAATCGTTAGCAGATCTTTATTTGAAGTACTATAGACTCTCACAAGAAAACAAGCTCTTGCCAACTGAACTTAAAACTAAACAACTAAGTAAGATTCAGAATAAAATCTATTAACTACTTATCGAAGAAAAGAATAAAAATCTATATTATTTAAGAATTAAATGGTATTATAAAAGTAACAGAGCAGACACTCTGCTGTCAAACAAATTAAAAGGCAAGAAACAATCTAAAAGAATTAATAGGATTAGACAAAATGGGGAGCTATGTCTCACTCCCGAGAAAATAGGGGCTGCCTTTAATAATTACTATAAAACTTTATATAACCTAACAAGGAAAGAACAAGATCAACCTCAGGATTACTTTTTGAATAAGAAATTTCCTAAAATTTCAGAAGAACAACTAAGGGTCATTAAAGACCCATTGATATAGTAGAGGTCAAAAAAGGTCAAAAAAGGGATAAGTGAATTGCAATTTAATAAGGCGCCTGGACCAGGCGGGTCCAGTAACAAATTTTATAAAATATATAAGGATCTGTTGGCAGGTAAACTTGCTAAAACCTTTAATGAAGCAATAGTAAAGGGGAGTTTTCCTTTGGATATGTTAAGGACCAATATAATCCCTATTCCAAAACCCAATAAAGATCCGGAGATTCTGTCCAACTATAGGCCAATTTCGTTATTAAATGGGGACATTAAAATATATGCATCTATATTAGCAAATAGACTAAAAAAAGTTATTGCGGATCTAATTCAGCGATATCAATCAGGCTTTATTCCAGGTAGATCATCTAAAAATAACATTAGAAGAGTTATTGATATCATAGATGTTTCTCAGCGGTTAATCACCCCCATTCTGGCCCTGTCATTAGACGCCGAGAAGGCTTTTGACAGGGTCAGATGAGATTTCTTAGGGCATACATTACAGGCATTTGGATTTGGTGGTAATATATACCAAGCAATTATGGCCCTCTATACTTGCCCTTCTGCTAGAACGATTGGCCCAGGAATAGATGCAGAATGGTTTGAAATTAAGAACGGCACGAGACAGGGATGCCCCCTTTCACCGCTGCTTTATATATTGACGGTTGAGCCCCTTGCTCATGACATTCGAGAAAATCAGGACATACATGGCTTTAGATTAAAAACACTGGAAAGTAAGATTAGTCTTTATGCTGATGATATTCTGGTGTTCCTAGAAGAACCTAGAAAGTAATTACCGGAGTTAATGAGAGTAATTGAAGGTTATTCAAAATACTCAGATTATAAATTGAATGTTAATAAAACCATTCTGCTTGCGTGTAATATGAATCAGACGGATATAATGTATTTGAAGGCTAATTTCGATTTTATATGGGCTAAGGATAGCATGGAGTATCTAGGTATTAAGATCACGAAGGATCCGACAAAAGTAATGGAGGAAAATTTTTTACCCCTCTTGAAATCCACAAATAAATTATTAAATGACTGGAAAAAAAAAAATTATTGGGTTGGTAGAATCAATACAATTAGATCATACATATTGCCTAAATGGACCTATCTATTCCAAATGTTACCGTTAAAGGCCCCTAAAGTATGGTTAGGAATGGTACAGATGGCATTTAATAAGTTCATATGGCAAGGAAAGAAGCCAAGATTGGGTCTGCCACTTCTATCTAGGAAAGTAAACAATGGGGGCCTCGGGGTACCAAATATTAAAGATTATAATGAGGCTTGTATGGCTGCACATGTGATGCTGGCTCAGATTAAAGATATGAAAATGGAAGCATGGTACCAAATTGAGGAAATGGCAATAGGTCTGGAAGGCTTAGCAGCCCTCCCATGGACCATTAGAAAGAAACCGTCAGGCGGGATTAGGATCTCTGGTCGTAAAAGATACTTTAGATGCATGGAAAAAGATTATGAAGAAGCTAGCCCTTTCTAATCGTATAGTAGATTTTCTTCCATTGGAAGTCTTGGAGTTTAGTATAGAGGACATCCGATTACAAGCATGGAAACGGGCAGGAATCCTGACTATCCATAATCTTTGCTTTGATAAGGTGAAACCATTTTCTCAGATACAGGAGGAATACTTACTTCCTTCTAAAGAGGTATTGTCCTATCTTAGAATTAAAGGGTTTCTTTCGAAATATGATATATTAAATAGTGGAGAAAAATGGGTTCTCCTTAATTCCTTATATAATATGACACATTCCAAGGGAATGATTACTATGTGTCTAACTCTCATTAAACTGGATTATGAACATATGCCTGTAAAAGCAATTAAGATTTGGGAGAGAGAACTGAATAGATCTATCCCTTGGGATATTTGGAGAACTACAATACAATCGGTTAATAACAAGATTCATTGTTTAAATATGAGAGAGAACTTCTTTAAGGTCTGTTACAGATGGTATCTTGTTCCAACAAAGTTGGCAAAAATGTACGCACATACTGAGGCCAATTTTTGGAGATGTGAGAATGAAACTGGAAGTTTCTTACACATCTGGTGGACCTGCCAACATATAGAAGTTCTCTGGAAAGAGGTTTTTTTGTCAGATGATAGAGTAAATTACTGGCGTTTTTTTACCTTTTACACCAGATTGTTCCCTATTACACCTAGACTGGCCAAAAGTTCCCAACCTCTATAGAAGTCTAATGACCCATATCCTTGTTTCTACTAAAATACTCATAGCAAAGAACTGGAAAAGTAAAAAACTGCCTAATTGGGAGGAGATAAAATTAAGTACAATCTACCATTGTAAAATGGAATTGGGTATAATCAAATTAAATGGATTCAACGTAACTAAAATCAGGAAATGGGAAAGAATCCTAAACCTACTGGAAGTTTGAGTATGACTGGTTCTGGGTCCTCCTTCTCTTGCTGCATTTTAATATACTTTGTTTTATTAGTTATTATTTATTAGTTGTTTTGTTCTGTAATATTTAGTATGTCTTAGAGGCATGTAGTATTATATTTCTTGTCATGTCCAAAATGTTTTTTTTAATTTTTTTTTCTTTTGTATTCTTTAGTATGTCCTAAAGGAATTCATTCTAGTTTTTTCCTTGTCTAAAAAATAGTTTTTTGTTATAAATGAATAAAAAACATATATTAAAAAAAAGATTTTCAACTATAAAAGTCATTTTTTCAAAAATGTTCACCATATTTTATACTTTTTTAATAGTAAATAATATGATACAATCAAAACAATGTCATCTAAAGAAAGCCCATCTTGTCCTGAAAAAACAATATATAATTTGTGTGGGTTCAGTAAACGGGAAAGAAGAAAATTACAGCTAAACACGAGCAGCGCAGAAATGTTAAAACGGCCATTGTCACGAAGGGTACAAAAAGTAAAATCAGCCTTTGTCACAAACGGGTTAAGCAAACTGCACCTAGACCACCCAACCCAGAGTTCCACGAAAATGTATGTCTGCCTGGGGACAGGAGGTCTGGGGCAACTCCAGTTAACCTAGCCCTGTCACACCGGATTCTATCTGCCTCGCACAGATTTTAAGATTCTGTATTTTATTTATTTCCATAAAAAGGCCCACCAAATCCTCAGCACCAGGCACATGATCGTTAACCCAGCCCTGTAAGCAGCTAGTACATCCTGAATACTTTTTGAGATGGCTGCCTAATTTCTTCAAAAAGCAAAAGTCAAACCAGCCTTTTACCGTCCAAAGTGGTTTTCAGGGCCTTCCCAAAACACAGGATGTGTCCAGCTTGGTGTGCACAAAATGAGAGGCTCCGTTCGACAGTTCAAACCCATTTTTTTTTTTTTAAAGATTAGCCAAGCCATTATTTCATAGTAGTCTTGGACTGGAGTATAGATCCCACAGCTACCACAAATATGTGGTGTGGAGCAAAAGGCACCCCTGCTCTCCACAGGGACACCATGGTTGAATACAATAGAAAAGTCATAGGTATATCTAGTATACTTTGACATCCCCCTGAGGCTATAATTCTCAAGGATAAAAAAACAAACAAACCGTGCAATATGCTTGGTGTCACATATCTACCCTAAGCATTCTTGGCATTCTGTCAGAGGCTGGCAGATATTAAATCAACGGTCATCCAATTTTTGGGCAGTGTCCCAGTATCCTGGATTTCCTGGACTGGTTGAGGGGGATCCTCTGACTGGCCCAGACAACTGTAAAATAAAGATGGTCTGTGCTTTTCTTGGCATAGTTGAGAACAGAGTCACCAGTCCACCATACCTATTAACGTAGTTTTGCCAACTAGGTTTACATGCATGTTATTTTGGCTCCTAAATACATATTATATTGTCTCCATCCAAAATGGAAAAAAATAATTAAACACTCTTTCAGCATCCGGTCAGGAAAATGCAAACCCATGACCTAAAATTTATGATTAATCCTGTGATAAATGAGTATGGCAAAATATTGTAACAATTGGAAGGTATAGTGTTGTACCACATAATCCATAGAAAAATCCCACCTTTATTGATTAAATGAAGTATAATAGATTGCAAACTATTTAGATCTCTTCTTCAAGTATATTTGTAAAGGACAAGTATATTTGTAAAGGTGGGTAAGCGTGAGAAGGATGTCACACAATGAAAATCCCTGGAATCCAGAAGCCTCTAATGTTGGAGTAGCTCCTGAGTTAAAGATAATGGCTAGAGAGGCTATCCTTGCCTAGCCCCATTTCTAATCTCAAAACGTAGAGGAAAAACTTTTTAACAACCTGTTCATAATGCAACAAACCTGAAAGGTACTTAATGGGAACCAGGCAGTCTTGAAACTGTAGATACTGAATTCCTGATGACCATGGTATGCATCATGAAGATTCAGTGTTGCTATGAGGTCTCCAGGGACAAGAAGGAGATGTAGGAATTGTAGATCCACAATATGTCTGAAACCCATTTAATCCTATGGAGTACAAAGACTGAGGCCAGAATCATAACTTCCCTTTGCACATAAGGTTAATTTTAGAATCTGGCAAAGAGTTTCGATGACTCTTGACTTTTAGGAGTTCTCATTAGATATTCGTTACCTATGTCTCCTTTCCAAATCTTTACATGCAAAAGGAATACCATTGCTAAAGCTTAAGCGCTTACTGACGCCATAGCTAATATCAGCAATACTGTAAACATCCATGGCTCTTGCTCCTTTAGCCACATCACCATCCAGTTGCTGCTGCCAAATGCTGACTTGTCCAGCCATAGAAGCTACAGCAATGCCTGGTCTGAATATGGCTGATGCAGCTCAATGCCTTTCCCTTCTGAAAATTGACTCTGAAAACAGTCCTCCATTGCTAAACTTCTTGTTACTCTAGCCACAGGGCCATCAACCTTAGAGGCAGCACATACCTACAGTTCTCCAGCAAAGGGGAACAGCCAGGACACTCTCTAGAGACACTAGAGTTCTTTCTCAGGATTATGCTACTGTTCTATGGTCATGATCACCATGCACTGGTAAAATCTTGGAAGAACTGATATAAGTTACATCTCATATTGTCTTCCAATTTCAACTTCGACCTAATGGCTGACAACTTATTTACTTTGTCCATAGAAACAATATCAAGCACAGCTGCAAAGTAACTAGGTTCCTCAGAAGGTCTCATAGGTGCACAAAGCCCCCGTTCTGTTTCATGCTCTTGATTTTGATAGCCTGACCAGGTTTGTCTAACAGTTCCAATCCTACCCTACAATCTGATACTTTCCGTTGTGGTTCCTGATCCGGACCGGCTTCTGGGTCTTTCCGCCTAGCAGTATGGTCACAGTATCCACGGACCATCCCTGCCCAATATCTGCAAATGGAATCCTGTCTTTACTTAACTGTAACAGTACCATAGGCCATCCATGGATCCCTCAGATGTTGGGCAGAAAGATGTCTGCATGTGAGACACAACCCAGGTTTAACCAAACTCTACGCCTACCACTGGCAGCTGTTCACCCAACAACGGGGTTTGTGGTCCTTGTTTTGATTATGTAATTGAATTCTGGACTTATGCACAATGAGGTTGCAGCATTTACCTATAGACTTTCTGATCGTCTGAATGATGAAATTGTGACCAGTGACCTTCCCACTTACCTAGAGACCCTTATTACCTTTGTGGGTTGGATAGATCTTTGGCTCATAGAACTCCAGGCTCAACAAGATCCTCAAAAGACAGTTTGACACCAAATTTTATAAACCCTGTGGTTGCTCCCCCATCTCAAGAAGCACTTAAGCAAATAATACGACACGTCTGAGTGAGGAGAAGGCGTTCAGGCACAAAGAGAGTCTATACTGTGCACAGTATATTCAATTAGTATTGAACTGCCTAGATCCATCTGCTTCTTATGATGCTGGATATTGGAAATTACCAACCTGTCTTAGAATTATTTAACCGTTGAAATAAAAGAATTGTGACAATCTACATTCTAGAATTAATTTGTGAGAAACTCGCACAGATATTATTAATCTGTCTTAAACAGAGATATTGGAACTAGGGCGATATGGCGAATCAAAAGCCACAAAAAATGAAAAAAGAATGGCTAAAGACAGGGAACAAGAAAAAAAAAAAAGATCATAATGTGTCAGCCTTTTTTTCCCCCATTTGCTCCAAGAGAACCAGCTAGCCTGCCTGGAAGCCCTTCTGATTGGTACAATGAAATAAACAAAATAGTACAGCTAAATGTGGAAGACTCAACTGGAATCATCAGCGAAAGAAACTCAATCAGCCATCACAGCAGGTCAAATGAAGGACAGTCTGGCTCTGCTCTTTGAGCAGATAAAAGTAAAGATTCAAAATAACTCAAAAGATATAGGAAAATATATCAATAGCTCATAAGGTTGAAAAAAGACCTAAGTCCACCAAATTCAACCCTTCTACCTAACCTTCCTATTCTTGATCCAAAAGAAGGCAAAAAAAAAGCCTAATTAAGCTACTTCGCAAATTCTTGCCATCAGGGGAAAAAAATCCTTCTTGACTCCAAGAGGCAACAGATGTTTTTCCTTGGTCAAGAAGCTATAATAATAATTAATTGTTATTCTATTAATATCCCTGTATGTCATGCCGTTTCAAGGAAATTATCGGGCCCCTTTTGTTTGGATAACAATCACTCCCTTGGAATGAATTCCATACCTTTATTGTCCTCACTGTAAAGAATCCCTTCCTTTGTTGTCTATGAAACCTGCGCTCTTCCAGTCTCAGAGGGTTACCTCTTGTTCTTTGTATATTTCTGTTAATGAACAGGTCATTGAAGAGCTCTTTATATTGGCCTTCCATATATTTATATAATGTTATCATATGCCCTCTGAGACGTCGTTTTTTCTCTAGCGTATATCATTTTAACTTTTTTAGTCTCTCTTCATAACTAGTATCTCCCAATCCCCATATTAATTTCGTAGCCCTCCTTTGCACTTTTCCTAATTCCATAAAGTTTTTTAAGGACAGGTGCCCAGAATTGTACCACATATTCAAGGTGAGGTCTAACCAATGACCTGTAAAGAGGCAAGATAATATCCTCCTCCCTTGAATCAATACCCTTTTTTGCCAAAACCTTATTGACCCTCTAAGCTGCTTGCTGTCAAGTCTGTTGTCAACAGTTATTCCTAAATCCTTCTCATTGGTAGTTTCCCCCAAGGATATTCAATTTAAAGAATAGGTTGCATTTTTATTTTTACCATAACTGCATAACTTTGCATTTCTCTATATTGAACCTCATCTGCCACTGGCACGCCCAGTCCCCAACTCTGTCTAAATCTTCCTACAAAGAAGAAACATCAAGATTAGTCTGAATTACCCGGCCTAATTTTGTGTCATCAGAAAGAACTGTGACATGGCTCTCAATGCAGCTAGGGATATCATTTATAAATAAATTAAAAAGAAGAGGACAGACCCTTCAGGCACTCCACATAATACCTGCGTACAGGCTGAGAAACATCCATTAGCAACAACCCTCTGCATTCTATCTTTTAGCCAATTTCTAATCCACATACAGACATTTGCCCCTAAGCCTATTTCTGTTAATTTATAGAGTAGCCTTTTATGCGGAACCGTATCAAATGCCATCACATCTACAGCCACCCCCAGGTCTATATTTTTACTAACTTCTTCACAGAATAGGTTGGTTTGACAAGACCGGTCTTTCACAAATCCATGTTGACTTCTACTAATTGGATTATGGATCAAGATATGATCTTGAATGTATACCTTTAGCAACCCTTCAAATAATTTCCCACCTACCGATGTTAAGCTTACTGGCTTGTAATTGCCCGGTTGAGATTTTGATCCCTTTTTAAATATGGGCACAACATCTGCCTTGCACCAATCTAATGGAACTATGCCTGAGCTGAAAGAATCCCTAACGATTAGTAATAATGGTTGGGCCAGAATTAGGCTTAGCTCCTTCAGTACCCTGGGGTGTATACCATCCGGTCCAGGGGCCTTGTCAACCTTAACAGTATTTAATTGCTTGAGCACTTTTTCTTGTGTCAGCCAATCCCATGTTTGCTGCAACGGTTCCTTAAAATTAGCCAGCAGGGGCTCCGTCATTGGTTCTTCCTTGGTATAAAAAGAAGAAAAAAAAACGCATTTAAGATGTCGGCTTTCTCTCTGTCCTCACTAACCAAATTTCCAGTTACAGATAATAACATACCAACATTCTCTACCTTTCACATGTCTGTGCTAACCCCACCAGTGCGCTCACCCCTTTTCCCTTAGCTAGACCCCCTTCCCAGTCTACTCTAGCTAACACTTCATTTCTATCTTTATCCTCCACCCAGAACCTAGTTTAAAAGATCCTTAATTCCCCTGGCCAACCTCTCCCCTAGCACTGCAGCCCCCTCCTCATTGAGGTGCAGTCCATCCCTGCTGTAGAGTCTGTGGCCAACTGCAAAGTCTGCCCAGTTCTCCAAAAACCCAAATCCCTCTTTCTTACACCACGCTCGTAGCCACGCATTGATCTCCCTAAGCTCCCGCTGTCTCCCTGAAGTAGCGCGTGGTACTGGTAATATTCCAGAGAACATTACCTTGGAGGTCCTTTGCCTAGGTTTCTGACCTAGTGCCCTAAAATCATTTTTAAGGACCCCCCACCTGCCCTTAACTATGTCGTTTGTACCAACATGTACTACGACTGCTGGATCATCTCTGGCCCCTCCCAACAATCTGTCTACCCGGTCCACAATATGTCGAACCTGAGCACCCGGGAGACAATAGTTTGGGAGATCGAGTCATCAAATTAGAAGAAAAGATGGACATAACTTTGACTCAATCTAATAATTAAAATACAAAAAAAGTGAAGCGCAATATTCAAATTAAATATAAGTATTGCACCTTCTGGTGAAGTGGTGCTGCAAAGACACAGGAACAAACTCCCCAAAAATGTTCCAAATTAAACACAATCAAAACCACACGAGTGTCTGCGCACCCAATTAATAAGTGAGTAAATTATATGTGCAACACAAAAATAATATATACAAAGATACCCTT
Organism: Spea multiplicata; assembly: GCA_009364415.1. Classification (NCBI taxonomy): domain Eukaryota; kingdom Metazoa; phylum Chordata; class Amphibia; order Anura; family Pelobatidae; genus Spea; species Spea multiplicata. Next base: position 13,539 of record VKOC01026543.1, read on the forward strand.
CCAGCGAGCGTTCCCACACACAGTATCCAAAAGGTTCGTATATAAAAGGAAGAGAAAAAAAAGAAAGAAAAAATGATGGTGTAGTATATCAAAGTAGGTCTTAAAAAAAACGCAGATCGGACCCTTACAATTTAAAGGGCATAAATATGCCCATACATAGAGTGTAGTGGTCTCCTTAGGAGTTTCTTTATCCCACACTGGTATTTGTAGATAAAGAAGGTAGGCAGCGGAGGGGAGTAGGTAAAACCGATAATTTTAATGTATAAAAGAAAGGCAAACTTGTTTGCCTTGTTGTCCTCCGTCTCGTATGTTACAGAGTCCAGGCTTCAAACTTCGTAGCAGCGCTACCACAAAGACGCCGTCTTAGTCCTCTGATCCACTTCCTTGATGCTACTCCTCCTCCCAATGTCGTCAACACGCACTACGCGTTTCGCTTATCGCTTCATCTGGTGCATGCTCTTGACGCTCTGCCTACTGGTTTATAAAGCAGCCGGTCTGTCCTAATTGGTGTAAGGCTGCTGAGGAAATCAAACAGCTGATGCCAGTAATTTGTTTCAGGTGAGTATTCACTATGATTCGTTTGATTTTAACCCCTATGTATATGTCCTGTATACATATACAAATTCTCTTTAAAAATATATATAAAATGACATACAATAAATGAATATAAAACCCCCACATAGGTTATTCCATATCGTTATATATACAGGGTTCTCAGGAATCATAAAATAAATATAAAATGGATACAAATACGCTTATGTTTATAAAATATAAGATATTTAAAAATACATATAGAGATCCGACTATCGATATTCAAAAATTCCACCTCTCAGCTCCACAATGTTCTGAATAAATATAAATAAATAGATAAGAATACATATTAAGCTAAAAATTAACGATTCAAAAATCACTGTATAATCCCATAGGAGTAAGGCTTTAAGTCTAAAAATCATCCTCTTCCCTGTTGTCCAACTTTTAATAATAATCCTCCCTCTCAAAATATTGCCCAACTGTTTGATGCAACTAAATCAAGATCTTTTGCTCTTTGTGTATGGTGGTTAGAAAAGTAACTAGGAAAATTATGTTTTGTTACATCATTTTCCTGATGTTTCTCTGATGTTTTTCACTTCTATCGTGGTGTAGGGCTCTCATGTCGTGCGCCCCACATATTGTAGCATCAGGGACAATCATAAATATATTCACGTTTAGATGACGAGTAATTGTTTTTAATATTATATTTTAATAATTTGTGTTATGTTGATTTAAACTCAGTTATCTTATTGGTTGCACTTCTTCTGCAGTTCTGCAGGCCAAACAAAGTCCACATTTGAAAAAACCATTAGTGCTAGTTAAAAAATTATCTTTATTAACTATTTGTTTTTTCTCCTTAAAGTAACTTTTCACCAATTTATCCTTTATTTTAGGTGCTCCCATAAATACTATATTAGGATGTTCCTCTAATATACCTCTTAAATCATGGTCTTTTTGTAGCAGGTTCCAATGCCGTTTGATGATTTTCTTTAATTTCCCTCCTGCTCCGTTATAATCCAAAATAAGAGGCACCTTATTTGACATTTGTTGGCTTTTCCTTTTATGTGTGGGGTATAAGATATCTTTTTGTTCTGTTATGGCCACCTCATTCATTACATGATTCAGATGTTGTGGATCATATTTCTTCTCAATAAAAGAATCCCTAACTATTGTGGCTTGTGTAATGTATTGTTCTTGATCCGTACAGTTCCTTCTTATTCTTGTAAATTGACTTTTAGGAATATTCTTAAGCCAAGGGGTGTAGTGACAGCTATCTGAAAAAATGTAGCTATTAACATCTACTTGTTTAAAAAATGTTTTAGTTTTCAATCTAAAATTCTCTACATAAATGCTCAAATCTAAAAAGTCCACCTTCTCTTCGCTATATGTAGAGGACAATTGAATCCCATATTGATTGTCATTTAGTCTGACCAAAAAGATATTCAATTCGTCAATCGTCCCACTCCAAATAAAAAAACAGGTCATCAATATAGCGCTTATAGGTCACCAAATTTGCCCCAAGCTCATTACCCGCATACATATAGGTCTCTTCCCAAGCTGTCATAAATAAATTGGCATAGCTCGGGGCAAATTTGGTACCCATTGCCGTCCCTCTAACTTGGAGATAAAAATCATCCTGGAACCAAAAATAATTATGTTCCAGAACAAACCTGATCCCGTCAATGATAAAATCTATTTGTTCTTGTTGAAATGCAGACTCCTTCTCCAAAATCTTTCGGACTGCTTCGCATCCTTTAGTGTGATCTATAATAGTATATAAGCTAGTTACGTCACACGTTACTAGGATGTAGTTGGATTGCCATTCTATTTTGTTCAAAATCCGTAAGATGTCCCCTGTATCTTTCAGGTAAGATTTCTGCAAAACTACTGTAGGTTGTAGTAGGTGGTCTATATATTCTGATAGTCTTGATGTTAATGATCCTATACCTGACACTATCGGTCTGCCTGGAGGGTTCTGAATGTTTTTATGGATTTTCGGCAGTAAATAAAAAAAATGGAATTCTAGGGTAAGTGATAGACAAGTAGTCATATTCCTTCTTATTCAAGATACCCTTAGCATAGCCCTTCTCTAATAGATGAATTAAAAGCTTTTTATATTAATTTGTGGGGTATTTATTTAATTTAACATAGGTCTCATTATCTGTTAACTGTCTCAGTGCCTCCTTCACATATATATCTTTAGAGAGGATAACTATGCCCCCTCCCTTATCTGCTGGTTTTATGATTATTGTGTCGTCACTTTGTAATTCCTTTAGTGCCATTTGTTTTTATATTCATTTATTGTATGTCATTTTATATATATTTTTAAAGAGTATTTGAATATGTATATAGGACATATACATAGGGGTTAAATCAAACGAATCATAGTGGATACTCACCTGAAACAAATTACTGGCATCAGCTGGTTGATTTCCTCAGCAGCCTTACACCAATTAGGACAGACTGGCTGCTTTATAAACCAGTAGGCAGAGCGTCAAGAGCATGCACCAGATGAAGCGATAAGCGAAACGCGTAGTGCGTGTTGACGACATTGGGAGGAGGAGTAGCATCAAGGAAGTGGATCAGAGGACTAAGACGGCGTCTCTTTGTGGTAGCGCTGCTACGAAGTTTGAAGCCAGGACTCTGTAACATCCGAGACGGAGGACAACAAGTTTGCCTTTCTTTTATACATTAAAATTATCGTTTTTACCTACTCCCCTCCGCTGCCTACCTTCTTTATCTACAAATACCAGTGTGGGATAAAGAAACTCCTAAGGAGACCACTACACTCTATGTATGGGCATTTTTATGCCCTTTAAATTGTAAGGGTCCGATCTGCTTAATAGCGTTTTTTAAAGACCTACTTTGATATACTACACCATAATTTTTTCTTTCTTTTCCTTTTATATACGAACCTTTTGGATACTGTGTGTGGGAACGCTCGCTGGAAGGGTATCTTTGTATATATTATTTTTGTGTTGCACATATAATTTACTCACTTATTAATTGGGTGCGCAGACACTTGTGTGGTTTTGATTGTGTTTAATTTGGAACATTTTGGGAGAGTTTGTTCCTGTGTCTTTGCAGCACCACTTCACCAGAAGGTACAATACTTATATTTGAATATTGCGCTTCACTTTTTTTGTATTTTGATTATGTGTTGTTCTGTTGATCCATATCTGATACGCTATGTTTCCATACATAATTTATATATATTTGTATCACTGGCGGAACT